>WOUH02000045.1:2192264-2212842 GCA_009936405.2 Stevia rebaudiana | reverse complement strand
GAACTGTATTTTCCATAGATTATATATATGTAAAACATAATAAATTTACTAATATTTAACAAAATACATGTTCAAATAAATAATTACATCAAAGTATTTTCAAATATAGTCATAGTAAATCAAAATAATATACACATCACAATACCACATACCTTAGACCTCTTAGAAGTGCTGCATTTGACCGAATCCTTGGACCACCTCGGAATAGCATAAAGTCACCTTGGAAGACCTCCTTGGAGCGAGTACTCGGGCTTGGAGGCCGACTTTTACAACCATGGATAGGGGTATGAGTTTAATTCTCAGACTTTTGAAAGAAAGGGCTGAACCGCTGGGAGAAACCCGAGACTATGCGGCTGTGTAGCTTGCGAAAAGCTGTCCTCAACTTGCAAGCCATACCATCAGGCAGTGGCGAAGCTTGAAACTTATCAGTGGGGTTGCCAAGATCATATATGTAGAATTTTCAGTGATTTCATGGGTTGCCGGCCTACATATATAAAAAAAATTCGGTCGAAATCGCGAAATTTAGATTATGCGCGAAAAAATTAGAGGTCGCCCAGGCCCCCACAATACTTCGCCCCTGCCATCAAGCCTAGTGGTCTATTTATGTTTTGCTTTAAAATTAATATATTTATTTAATATATATATTTTTGAAGAGTAAGATTTCACGTGCTAGCCACCGGTAGTCAAGCGATATGGCCAAGATCAATTCGTCGACCTCCATAAGACCGTACCAGCAGATAAACGAGAATCGGATTGAATCCGTAAACCCCCACCCTTCCTCTGTTTTGAACCGGTGACCTCAATCTGAGGTGCACTTACTCCGCATCACAGGAATATCCATTGCAATTATGCTATGGACAACATTTTAACCTAAAACCTCTTAAAAAGAAATATTCAAGTCCACACCTTCTCTTATTGGTGTAGTGGTTAACGGTGAGGAAACCCTTTTTTTGGCTAGGTTATTGGGTGCCTGATGAATCTCTTAGATGCAAATTCCCATCCTTATTTGACCTTATGGCCCACAAAAAAAACCTTAGTTGCAGATCGGGTGGAAATGCTTAATTCAGTTATGGTGTTTAAAGGCAATGGTCTAGGCAACCCCTTCTCCCAATTGAGTTGGCTGAACTTTCCAAATTGGAGGGTATAATATCATCATAAAATATGGGTTATAGGAAGGATTCATGGCTATGGAAGGGCGACTCATCTGGGTGCTTCTCAATAAAATCACTTAGGAGGAAATTATCAAGTCATGAAAAAATTGATGGGTATGAATGGAATGGATGACCTCCCTAAAAAGGTTAATAATTTTGGTTGACGAGCTTGGATGGATATGTTGCCCGCTAGATTAGGTTTAACAAAGAGAAATGGGAATGTTGCCTCATAATGTGCCACATGTGTTGGTCATATCCTAACTTCATGTAACACATGTTCAATTATGTTGCATATGATAAGCCTTTGGTGTGATATCCCTCCAATACTGTATATGCATTTTCCACAAATGACTTATTCCATATCAATAAGAAGTGCTTGCCAAATCCGTAAAAAAAAAGAGCGATGCACTCAATGATCCTACTATCATGTTGATGTTTATGGAAAGCGTGGAATGATTTAATTTTCTCAAGGCTAGAGGCTTCCTTTGGTTGAAGGCTAAGTCCAAATTCAGTAATTTAGATTGGCAGAATTGAAGGAACAATTTTTGTAATTTAATTGGTTGTTTATATTTTTGCTTTGCTTAACTTCCTTTTTTGAACGGCGCTTTGCTTAGCTTCTAGCTAGCATTTATATCCCTCTCTTTTTTCTGATATATTCAGTCTTTGAAAAAAAAAAAAAAACTGGGTATCATTTATATATATTTCAACAAAAAAAGAAAACTATTTATATGTTAATATTTCTATCACTGATCCGCAAATGCATGGTTGTTTACACAGGACCCACGGAAACACAACTTTAGACGTCATCACCTAGTTAAGTTAAAAAACTTGGGTGGAATCTTATGTCTCGGAGCGTACGGAAGGTTACCGTGTTCCATCAATCTATCAATGTTTGGAATCCAGACAAAAGCTTAATCTGAACCGTCCAGACCAAAGGCTGGGAGATTTGGACTATCAGATAGGGCACATTTAAAACCGCAGGGGATTAGGGCTCGAAATTGTTAAAATAATCGAAAAGGTTGATAGTGACGTTTCGACAGAGCAAAAGGAACAACTTTCGTCCTCTCACTGATTTTGATTGCGACGTTACGGAACTGACACAAATTGTAATACTTCTTCCGTATTTACTTTTGGGTTATTTACAGTAAATTTAATGTAGTTTTATCTAACTTTTGTACTTATAATATTATTCATGGTTAAGAAACATTAGGAAATAAACAGGTTAAAATACATTAGGAAATAAATAGGCTAAGCTAGAGGAGGTTTTGGGGACTCCTCATGTGAGTTTGAGCTCATATAGACTAGTATTACTCACTTTAGGGCAATTATAAAGCTTGAACTTCTTTACCGATTAATAGTCGAAAACATTTTTAATTCAAGCCACTCAATTAATTAAATAAAGTTTAGAACGACTGCGCCACGCGACATTTTTATGATTGAGATAATGAGAATTCACGTTAGGTTCCATCATCATTTTTATAATTCACTAAAAAAGGTCAAAGACTCTAATTTATAATTAAATAATATCTTTTATAACTTTAATAAGATTTTTCTTACTTCTACACTCACAGCTACTTTTAAAAAGTACGAAAAATCTCAAAACATATGTAAGTTACAGATGAGTAGTAACATTTTCTATTCTCACCATTCACAAGTCACAACCACTTTCAGACACTTTAATAAGTCACAAGTCACAAGTTTTTTAAAAAGTCTTTGGTTTTTGAAAAACAGTTTATTTATTCTTTATAAAAAGTTATTTTTAAAATTGTTTTTTAGTTTGCCAAACACTTTTTTTTAATTTATTTGCTTTTTAAGTTAATAAGTCGTTTTGAAACGCAATCCTAAACATTCCCTCCATCAATGTAGAGCGAGATTCCACATTGTAATTTTGTATTCAAACATTCAACTTTCTCATATAACTAATTGGTAATATTATAATAATAATAATAATTATTATTATTTGGCAGGAATTCAAGAATGAAAATAAACGGATATTCAAAATCCTTATATGTTGGTAGATTAACCTATTTATTTCATTCTTTAGTTTTCGATTTCATTCGACCTCTATCATTTCCAGACCTTACATTTTTAGATAGTACCATAAGTTTTATATAGTTCATGTATAATAATATCATTGTTGCTTCGTATTATGGATGTTAATTGTTTTACAATATCATATAGTAATTCATTTTTGTATCTTAAAGTAGTAAAATTAGTAAAATACAACAAACAAACTTGTAAAATTGTAGTTTGTTTACAAAAGAAAGGGTTAAAAGTGTTAATAACTTAGTCATATTCATTTGCAAATGTGGTATTAGAAATGAAATATTTTTTATCGCCAATAATAACTTTCTTAAATACATTATTCATAATTTATTCTTAATACTTTATAATATTTATTCGATACAATCTAATTGTTCAGTTTTGGCTTTGGCATCGATCCCATTCACTTCGCAATTTCAGCAACATTCGTGGTGAAGTGGTTTTAAATATATTTTTTACGGATAGCATTTTCCTTTTATATTTAGATTCGTTTGTTTCTATTATTCCTAACATTATCTTTGGTTGTGGTAATAGGTCAAAGCGGATTTGTTTTCAAAAAGTATAAATTTTATTTTAGTTAATTAAAAGGTTTAATTAAGTGTAACATTATGTGTGGTGGTGATTGTTGGTGTATCTTTAAATAACAATATCAAAAAATGATTTACCAGCCATACTTTTATCATATGTTGAATTCTGAAGTTACATAATCAACTAACTGTTAGAGCACTCATATTAGTATCTCTATTTTTTTCTTTATAATTTATTAAAAATCATTATATTTTCTCTTTTATATTCAATTAAATAATATTACTTTTTACCTTTTTACTATTTTTTCTCTCTCTTATTCAATTAAATAATAATATTTTTTATCTTTTTCACTACTTTTTCTCTCTCTAATTTACTTTGATGAACAGTGTTTCTCTATATTTACTAGTTTCATCAGGATCTGTATATCTTCCTACTCACAACCACTAATATACTATCTTTATAATTTGGTCACGCAAAGTAGCCATATGTTCAACGCCTTCTGAACCCCACTCCATGCCTTGTATGTTTTGACCCTCACTTCCTTCACCTTCGGCTGCATGAATAACCATAGTGTTCTCTTCAAGGTCTGGAAATAATTCATCTGGAAACTACAAGTTCAATGGATTTTAAGTCAGATAATAAGATCAATGAGAAACATATCCCCAACAAAATGCAAGTCTTTTAGATTAGAACTAGATATATTCTGCGCCGCGCGTTGCGGCGGCTTTTGTTTCATTTTGTCCGTGTTTGAAACGGTTGAGGCGGATTTTGTTCAATTTTGTTCGTGTTTGAAACGGGAGTTTATTTTGGTTAGTGGTAACCACCCCAAGATCATACATAGTAATTTAGGATATTGCAAAATGTAGATTGTGGTACGTTGTGGTCACGCTAATGACATTGGTTTGCATGACCATACATATTAAGTCATTAATTACAATAACTATAGTAACCAACTTGTAAGAAATTCTTTGGATTAGAATCTACCAAAAATCAAATGAATGTTCCAAATCAGATCTATAAATGCAGTGTTTGTACAAACTACAGTTTAAATCTAAAATCAAACTGAAGACTCTAAATAGCTCCATTACGTATTAGTAATCACAACAATATGTACCTCAAATAAGATTAGATTAGTGAGTAAAATATAAAAAACATCATCAGCGGCCTAACACCAACATCTTATCCAATCTTAATATCAATACTTGTATATTATAAAAAGAGTAATTGCAGGGGCAATTAGGTAATTCTTACCAGATGGAAGAGTTCTTGAAGTACCAAGAAATCAATTAAGTCAAAATATGGGGATGGAATGAAAGTCAAACATCTTCTTATATCATGCCTTGGAACCTAATGACCTTTATGAATCCAAATTTCCAATATCATCTAACAGAATGTTACAAAATATAATAAGAACAGAACTTTGTAATTTTATAAAACACCACTGCAATCAAACATAGAAAAATTTTCAACTCATTAATATGGTAAAGTTGGGAAAGATCATGTGTATGAATGATTACAACTTTTACCAAATGCAATAACAGATTACAACTTTTACATGAACCAAAATATGTGTTGGAACCTAATGACTCATTTTCTAAAAAAAAACCAATGCAATCAAACATAAGAGAGTTGGAACCCAATGACCTTTATGAAGCCAACAATCGCAAACTGTACTGTTGTTACAATAGTCAGTCATGAATATATTGTTGATATATATAAACAATCATTCGATATAAAACATTGTTTAAACTTAGTTGTTAAAAAAAAATTAGCGACATTGCTAATACCATAATAACCCATGAAACAGAGTAAACCACACCACATGTTCCCACTTTTAAAAAGGTAAAAACGAAAAGACATCAATCTTAGATTCGACTAAAATACTCATTAGATGAATTCTTATAACATAGCCAACATTATTTAAAGCCAAATACGTCTATTCATAAAATCAAAATAGACTAATAACCTGAGTAGCATGTTGAGAAGACACAACCAATCTACGGACTCCAAAGTCATAATCTTGAATCAGTTCTGTATATCACACTTTGCATAAAAGACAAATATACAACTATATGAGCAATCGTTGAGCAATATAAGTTAAGCAAATAAAAATATATTAACTAAATTCAAAGAAACATCATGACCCATTAGTTACATATCTATATGATGCACTCTACAATAGAAAAAGACAAATAAAAATATATTCTTTCAACATTTGAGCTTTAACAATACATCTTCAAACCTAAAGAAGAATGAGGATCCACACGTCATAAATATCCATTTTAAATCGGTCAATAGAGTAAAATGAAAACCTCAAAACATAAACAAAAAGCATGTATACATTCTGTTTAGCATTCCCATTGAAGTGTAAAATCCAAAGAAAAAACCAAAGAAAAAAAGTTGTAAAATCCAATAGATGTTTAATTGCTCCATTTCATCAAACACCTGGTGTGCTTGAAAAAACAAACAAAACCATATGAACACATAAATATTCGAGACAGAAAAAGGAAACGAAAAAACCAAAAAATCGGTAACACCAGTGGCATGCAGAAACCAAAAAGATGCAAGACGAACCAAACCACAAACCTGAGATACTTGGAAGATCAAAAGCTGAACAGAAGCTTCAATGAAGAAGAATCTGAGAATGCACCGGAGATGGAGTAAATAACCGAGAAAGAAAACACTCAAACCGACTAACCAAATAGGATCAAATAACACACATCAGTGAAGCAAAGTGGTGGCCAAATAAGAAAGAGAGAAACATTGGTGGCAAAACTATGAAAAACGAAGTTACTGTACATAACCCATAACCCCATGGTAAATTAATAAATAGGTAATAGGTAATGTAATTTTTTTTTATGTAACAGATTTAGTGAAAAAAGTCAACATGTTATAAAATTTGTAATTACAAACTCTTAAAATAGTGGTTTTATTTTAGCTTTCTTATTTTATTGCAATATAATATAATATAATATAATATAGCATTAACGTAAGATAAATTTCTAAAACTCATTGCTTCGTTTTTTTTCTAATTATTTACCAAATCGTAGTGGAAAACACAATTTTTGTGTCAATTATCCGAAATAAACTATTTGGTATTTTGGTCTTCTAGGTGTTCATCCAAGATTTCAGGACAGAAGTATCCGGAATGAAATCATTCGTTCGCTTCGTTGTCAATTCTTGATTCCCTATTGTTAAACAAAATCTGATAGATTAACAGTTCAGAAAGTGAAGTGATCTTATCCGACCTAAATGATAGATTCTTCTTCATTTTCCCGATCTCGGATCTCAATCAATAAGGTACGATCTGTAATGTTATAATCTGATGTGATGTGATGCTCTTATCTAAAACTGGACAGATTATTCATTTGATTACACTTGGTCTGTTTTCTGTAAATCTGTGATCGGAATGTATTCGGCTACACGTTGTTGATGGATCGATCCTAATTTCATGTATCGATAAATCTGTATTTGTGTATGTATATGTAGAATTTGATTTTGTCGATTAGGGTTTGGATATATTACCAGGATGTTTAAGATTATTAAGGGGAAGAAGAAGGGTTTGAAACAAGAAACCATTGAACCACCAGCAGGACCTAATGTTTCATCTGATGTGACTGTAAATCATGCTTCTCGTTCAGCTATTGTCAGTGACCAACAGCAGAGTATCAGGTCACAGGCTGTCACTCTATCCTCATCTCCACCACAACCTGGTGTCGTTGAGGTTTTACCGATGTTAAAAGATGTTCCAATGGCTGACCGCCATGTTTTATTTCTGAAAAAGCTGCAGATCTGTTCATACACGTGTGATTTTTCAGATACATTGAAGAATGTTACAGAGAAAGATATTAAAAAAGATAACCTAATGGAGCTTGTTGATTTAGTTCAATCTAGTTCAATTAAGATGAACGAAATCATGCAATGCGAGATGATTAAAATGATATCTTTGAACATATTTCGTTGTTTACCTCCTCAATCACACGAAAATTCAGGAACCGAAAACCTTGATCCGGATGAAGATGATATTTATCTAGATCCCTCATGGTCACATTTACAACTTGTTTACGAATTACTTTTGAAATATGTAATATCATCTGATACTGATACCAAAGTGGCCAAAAGATACATTAATCATTCGTTTGTCTTAAACTTGCTTGATTTATTCAATACAGAAGATCCACGCGAGCGTGAATATCTAAAGACAATATTACATCGTGTATATGGAAAATTCATGGTTCATCGTCCATTCATAAGAAACGCGATAAATAATATCTTTTATAGATTTATATTTGAAACCGAAAGGCATCCTGGTATAAGTGAATTGTTGGAGATTCTTGGAAGTATAATTAACGGTTTTGCAGTACCAATGAAGGAAGAACATAAGTTGTTTCTTTCGCGGGCTCTTATTCCACTTCATAAACCCAAATCGATTGGTTTATATCATCAACAGTTGTCTTACTGCATAACACAATTTGTTGAAAAAGATTATAAATTGGCTGATATTGTTATTAAAGGATTATTGAAATACTGGCCTGTTACAAATTGTAGTAAAGAAATTCTTTTTCTGGGAGAATTAGAAGAAGTTTTGGATGCAACTCAACATACTGAGTTTCAACGATGCATGATTCCGCTTTTTAGAAGAATTGGATGCTGCATAAGTAGCTCGCATTTTCAGGTTTGTGATTTCTGTCTTGTTTGTGTATTACAATTTAATTTTTTTGATTTAGTATTATTGTTTGCTATAAGGAAAATATTCTCTTTACTTTCATGTCATATGAATTGTAATGTGAGTTTTTTCTTGTGTTTTTTTGTTTTATAATTTTCTTCTGAGTTATGATTTTGTTAATTACATAACTATTTAAATAACGTTTTTGTAGGTTGCAGAACGTGCACTATTTTTATGGAATAATGATCGTGTCGTGAGCTTAATCGCACTTAATAGACCCATCATTTTACCAATAATATTCGAATCACTAGAAAAACCTCACTGGAACCAAACAATTAATGAATTAACTGCGAATGTGAGAAGAATGTTTATGGAAATGGATCCAGAGCTTTTTGAAGATTGTCAGACCCGATATATGGACAAAGAAGCAGTGGTCAACGAAAAGTCGAAGCAACGTGAGTTGACTTGGAAAAAACTCGAGTCCATCGCCTCACAACCTGCTTGAAATCATATGGTTGGACATAAATCAACGGTTTCCTTCATTTTCTTTTACTTAATTACAGCTTTTATTCTTTTTTCGGGTTTTTAAATGGTAATATGTACCATATGCTGTTATATTTACAGATTTGATAATTGTTTGTAGTAATATTGGTACAGATGATAAGTGAAAGTTGTCCTCTTGTTAAGCATAACAGAGATGATGTCTTTAGTGGTCAAATTGACCATTTTGCCCATGTTTCTTGTCAATACAAACCTGCCTGTGAATCCACTCTTTTTTTTTTTTTTTTTTTTTTTTCCGGTTGTCTGCTAAACATTGGGTTTTTTATGGCTTATACAGGATTGGTTATTGTATTGTACTATATATTCTTCCACCAAATTCCATTATTTTTTGATTTGTTGGTATAATTTCTGATCCAATGTTTGATTTATTTTGATATATAGTTAAACATTTTTTACACCAGCCGCTAGGGTTAAATGGGTTGTGTTCATGTCACCTGTGATTACCAGTGTAAATTTTTCAACCCGCAAACATGCCCCGTTTAGCACAACTAAACGACCATTGGGTCAACACAAATTAACATGTGTGCGTCACACTAACCTTATGGTGAGTCTAAATTATCATTCAAAATAGTTTCAAAGGTAATTAGTGTTTAAGAGAAAATATTTTTTCAAAAGATTAATGCAGCTTAGTTTTGACCACTTGACAAGAATAAACTAAATGCAACATCTAATCCTTGCTTATATAGCAAATTAAACAACTCTATCAAATCTTACATCTTTCATACATCATTTCCTAACTGTTGAATGCCTATATAAGTCTAGCATAAAAAAGGTTATAAATGTTTAAAGATTGTTGTATACTTGTTACTTGTATCTACTCTATTGTTCTCAAATTCTGACTTCTTTGTTTCGCATCTTTCCATATGAGGCCCCAAACACCACTTGTAAAATTATTCTGTCCAACATTTTATAAAAGTTTGACTATTTAACATCTATGGCAATATGGCCCCTCACCTTTCTAGTTTTCAACATTTGCATTGATTCTATGGTGTGTTCATTTTAATACTCATTTAACTTTTTATTAACTTGGCATTTTAAAAAATTAATCATTAAAATAACGCGTCGATATGCAACTTGTGCAGTAAAAGAAATTCGTATTGGTATGTTGTCGCTACATTTAAAAAAATTACAATTTAAATTTGAAGATACTACAAAAAGTAATAAAATTAAGTGCTTATTATTATAAGTTTAATAAATAATTTTTTTATTATAAAATTTAATATAGTATTATAGTCTTACGAAATTTAAATAATAGATAAATTTATATCTATGCGCGTAATTTTAATTGTACATACAAGAAAAGTAAACGTTGTCTAATTAATTATATTTCTTAATTTTTTTTAAACCCCCTTTATACTCAATTTTCCAATCCTATAACTATAATAATAACATTGATAATAACATAAATAAACCCCCACCATTCATGGTGGTGGTATTAACGTACAAAACTAAGAGAACAAGTGAAAGCAAAAAGATGGTGGTGGGTGGTGATGATTTTGTGTTCGAACCGCTTCCAAATGTCATCCCAAAGTAGCCATCATCGTCATTATGGTTGTCGTTATTCCTGTTTTCACTACCACCCGTGATCGGACCACGACCAAATGACACAACGCCAACATCATCCCTACACGACAATCATGTTAGCCAATTTTCACATGGAAGGAAAAAAGATGACCAAAATGTCTTATTGAAATAACAACTTCTTGTTTGATTTAATGTGGTTTAACAAGACAATTAAAAATTAATATATTTTATTTGATTTAACAAGATAATTAAAAGATCAACTTCAGTATATATAATAGATAATCAATAGATTTTAAAATATATATTACGCTAAGATAGTAAGATATACGACGGGCCAATCAAGCCCCACGGGAAGATATATTTTATGCATTCAAACACGTTCAGTAATATTCGATCCACATTAATTTACAGAGTGATTAATCACTTGGGGTCTATGAGAGACAATATCACACATTTTTGTAACCTTTTGGAGGATGCCAATTGGAACCTTTTGAGGCTATAAAGGTGAAGAGCATATGTTCCTTAATAGAAAAGACACTAGATACCCTAGACAAGTATTTGGGTATACAACTGAAAAAAAAAAATTGCGAGTACAAGATCTGTATGGTATTAGGTAATATCTGTTTATGCGAGATTAAATATATTTATAATTTTTAAAAATTATTATAAATAGTATTTTAAATTTGTTTAAAGCATAAGTTTTTATAGATATATAATTGTTACAAATGTAGCCGAGTAATATGACATTTCTAGTCAGTTTTAAAATGAGTTTAATATAGAAAGCCCACAAACCTAATAAGTAGTTAGGACATGGAAATATATATATCAGGCAATTAATTTAATCAAACTATGATTAAAATATTGTAATTATGGAACTTAATGACAAAATTTGAATGATAGTTGTCGGTCTCAAATGTACTATGTTCTAAAACAGTTGATGTTAAGATAAAATTAGCATTATGACCTTGAAATAATGAAACAACCAACACTACATGTGATTAGGATAGTTTAAAAGAATTAGTATGGTAATTTGTTTAAAAACATGTACCTAGGCTCACCGAAGACACCAGCATTCATCGTGAGTTGGTCTACAAGGAAGGCCGACTTAGGATCAACACTAGTCGCCTTCGCATACATGGTGTTTAGGTTTTCACCCGATGGCACAAAAAACGCACCATTTTCCATCAAGTCACCTTCGGTCCTCCAATTCCACCCTGCCCAATTGTTCTCATTAGCTTCCACACGCTTTGTAACCTATTCATAAATAAAATATATAAAAGGTTTCTTCAAAATATATAGGTTTATAGAGTCTTTATTTATTTGTTGGTTGTTCTGAAATTTGTATTTCACATATTTAACTCAATCGGGTACCAAGTTACCTCCTTTGCGTTAGGATCCGGCGGTGCGATATAACGATTACCCTGACTGTTGATTGTTGGATTCGCGCTCCCGCCGATGGCATACATCTTCCATTCTGTGAAATCATTGTTCACTACATGAAAGTAACCATGTCTACACCTTGGCATTCTTTGTACCAACCCTTTCCCATAGTGATTAAATGCAAATGTAACCTATGGATGAAAAACACACACAAACAACAAGAACACATGATACAATCAAGATTACTTAATTTTAAGTTGGTAATGAAAACGGGTAAGCATATCATATTCTTGCAAGCCAACTCGAGAAAACCAACGAACCATCCCAAACCGACCCAAAACACAAAAAAAATCGATCTAGTTCTTGGGTCAGTCCAGTTCTTGATCCATTATCACCTTCGGACTGACCCGAGAGAACCAGTGAACCGACCCGAAATGTAAATTCACATGATAACCCCAATATGAATGAAAAAAAAATAATATTAATTTCACCTGCATCCCTTTATCCGGCAGATATGCATCATCATGACCCATGAGCATAACTTCATTATGATACGTAAAATAATTGTTAGAAATTGTAATAGCCGTCGATCCCAAAATCGCATCAATCAGACCATCTGTACAATGCGAAAGAGAACAGTGGTCGATCCAAATATTTCTCGATCCCGAAATCGATATTCCGTCACCGTCGGATAAGCCTCTCCGGCCGACATGCGTCGGACTTGACCTTATGAGCGCGTTACCGGACGGTTTACAGTTGTAGATACGAATATTATGAATAATAACATTGGTGACGTACTGGACCGTGATACAACCGCCGCCGGTGATATCGACGTTGACACCGCGGCCGTCGATCGTCTTGTAGCTGTTGACGATGAGTTCGTGTTTGAGTTTGATCTGCATGCTGGTTGCAAACACGATCCATAACGGTTCGGTTTGCAAAACCGCATGCCGGAGGGTTCCCGGAGTTGGATCGACGGTGTCGTGATCGGAGGAATCGGTGACGATGTAATACCGGCCACCTTTGCCGCCGAGTGCATACCGGCCGAACCCAATGCCACAATCCGCTAGTCGTTGCCGGTCGGATCCCGAATTCGGGTCACACTTCCAGCAATCGTCGATTGGGTTTCCGGTCATACAACCGCCGCCGATGTCTAGCATTTGTCTTCTGTGTATCGATACGTTTATTCTCCTGTAAACATGAATTAAAGAAATCAACTTTAGAATCGAAAAGGTATTCAATTTGATGGTAATTGGATCAAAGTGAACTGAAATTTACAGGGAAGACCATTAATTTTAAGAAAATGAATTTGAACATTTGCATTGATGTTTCTTGAAAATTGAAGACACCCACGAGATTAAACATCGTAAAAATCAAAACCCAGATCGGGATTTCATTATTTTTGTCAAAAGATTATGAGAAACTGCAAATCCTATGTGGGATTTGAAGTTTTCACTTAAAGTTTCAAGGAATGCAAAAAAGATTTCTTTTTTACCTATGAACTTCTTGAACAACATCTTCAGGATTAGGGTGTTGATAAGGAAGTGAAAGATTATAAGTGGCTTTGATGACAGATAGGAAAGAGGTTAAGATGCAGAAGAAGAGAATGGAGGTGATTGGATGATGCATTTTGTGTAGAATATATGAAATTAATGGGAAGGAAGAGGGTTTAATGAATTAATTTGTCATGAAACAAAAATCTTGGCTTCAAGTTGAATCATCCTCTGTTTTGGAGGGAAAGAATGAAAATTATGAGAAAAATTATGGTTTTGTAATTTATATAATAATGTAATGGAAATTGCTGACTTAACTAATTGCAATTTGGTGACCAAAAGTTAATTAGAAAGGTTATGGAAGAAATTAGCTTTTGAGGTAGGGTTTTGTATAATTGAGGTAAAGAAGATAATTGGGGAATCATGGAGTTTAGGGAGAGATGGGGGTTCTCTCACTTCCAAGTCTTTGTTTTCCTCAAAAACTTTACATTCCAATCTTGTTTAAAACTCATTCTATTTGGAAATAAACAAGAAAGCCAATCTATAATGTCAAATATCCACACAAATAAAAAAAGATGGATATTATGAGGAATATAAAGGGGGGGAAAAGTAACCTTTTAGGTGATCAAGGAATATGTATTTCATTTTGAAGAAATCTTTTCACTCTGTTCAACTCTCTTTTGTTAGAGCATTCACAACCCGTCCTTTGTCTCTATCCCCATAATTTAACTAAAACTCATCATTATTACAAAAATTTGATTACTCTTCAAAAACTTTCTACAACTCATTCCCCATTTTCATCCCCCATTCAATTAAATAATATTTTTATTTTAATTTGTATAATTTTTTCTCTCTCCTCCACTCACACCCACTCACAAATAATATTAAATAATAAAATGGAGAATTGGTAGCTTCCCCTAAATATGGGGATGAGATTGATTTCCCTTTTAATTATAGGGTTGAGGGATAGGGATGGAGGATGAGATGTAGAGTGGTTTTTGATAGTTTTAGTAAGTATTTAGAGATGGGCAATGGGTTCTGCATGCTCTTATACACTTAACCACCCTAGAGTTATTTTCTTACCATTTCAACCACTATATTATTTTTCTTTTTTTCTTCAACTTGGCTTCAACCTTGAATATATCTTTTAACTCATTAATCCTTTGATTTCATTTATGAGTTACAAGATATATCTATTTGATATAAAAATTACTTTTTTAACAAAATGTTTTATATGTGAAACTGAAAGAAGCATTATATTTGGTATGAATGTTTCCATGCCTTTTGTTTTGTTTTGTTTTTTTGAACAGCAAGTTTTATTCTATCAAAATCACCCAACCTTTCACTTGCAACGTTTGAACCCTCACTACTTTTGTGAGAGGCAAACATCATACCATTAAACCATTTGGTCATTGGTATGCCTTTATTTTGTTAACCATCACATTTGCTGATAATAAGCATTGGAAGTATTGATCACAATTACTCTCTATTAAAAAGAAAATAAGTAACTCAAAATTACTCTGTATTAATTTCATATAGTTATTTTTTAATTTTTTATCAGCAAAGGTAATTATCACTCGACAAACAACCACTTGATCCAAGTCATATTGTTTCAAGTAAGACTCAAACACTAAACCACTCGTAAAGAATAGTCAAGAGATACCATTAAACTATAAACCCAATAAAAGGTTCGAGTAATTCACCAACCGCCATGATGATAATGAATTGTGAATGGTGGAGTGGTTATGAAGAAATTGTTCTATGCGCATATTACATAGTTAATTATAATTTTGTCTACGAATATATATTAGAAAAATGTGTTTTTTGTTTGTGATATTCCGTGCAATAAGTATGTACGTTGAAATTTTAGATATTTCAATTAAGTACGAAACTAAGATGCCTATTATTTGTTAACTTTTTTTGAAACGGCGATTGTTTGTTAAATGTTGTAAACTAAGATGCAAGTTTAAATAACAATAACTATATCCATATGTAAATAATATAAATGTCAAGTTCGATTAGCAAGAATTTGTAAAATTACCAACCGAGTTCAAACTTGACTCGACTGGCTTTGTTTAGACCCTAACTAATCATGCCTTGGTGTTTGTGCATGAAATCGGTAAGTATCAATAAAAAGATGTTTCCATTTGTTATTTAAATTAAGAAGCATCATTTGACAATGACGATATCTATAATAGAACTTTGTCTTGCTTGATATGCGACATATTGAATTATGCTAAATAATTAAGTATAATACAATTTTGTCTTGCTTGATATGCGACATATAGAATTATGCAAAATAATCTTATCGTTAAAACAAACTTAGGCAACGGGCCAAAGGTTGAATTTAATATCATTTTATACAACTTGAATATATTGTGTGGTTATGCTTATAAAGAAAGAGTTAGTTCTAATTTGAGTCTACGTTGTTTAAGCGTTCTCTTGCCTTGAGTCCCTTCATCTTTTTATTTGTATTTTGCGTCTCTTTGGTTTTCAAATAATGTATTGAGTCCCTGGGGTAATTTCGTAAGCAAAAATCGTCAAATTGTTGAAAGACTAGGTTGACGTTCAGGGCAAAGTGGTAATCTTGCCCTACTAGTTGTGTTTTATCAACTTGTAACCTTTTGACAGTTCGATCTTAAAGTATTAGTATGGTTATATTAACTTTTTTATTATATCAGTTATTGAAAATGTATGATACTTTTTTAGCATTATTTTATCTTTTTTAACACTTCTATTAACCATTTTTAAACTTCAAATAACTTTCTCTTTAATTTTTGTCGAGTTGCTATAACAATTTTAATAAAGTTAAGTTTTAAGCATTGTTATAATGACTGTTAAAACACTTTCTAAAGAACTTGGTTATAAATTTTAAACCTCCTTATATCCACTTGGCTTAGTGTGATACTCTGATGTGTGGTTATAAGTTTTGTCTAGACATATGCATTTTGTGGGGAAGGAGTCATCTTATATTTTTCTTGTTTAAACGTTTTCGTCCAACTTTTCTCTACTTCTTCTGTTAATTATTCCCCATTTTCCTCTTACAATGGTACAAAATCAACCCACACCATCCGGGACGAATCATTAAAAACTCACCAAAACACCCCAAGCCGAAAGCCCCGCCCCCCCGCCGGGGGGGGGGGGGGGGGTTATTCCTGATGTTTCCCGAACCGGCAAATGGATTCCCTACTCCTTCCCAGGACTACTATGCGACACTTATCTTACTTTTTTTTATATCTACATTACAATCCGTTTTTAAAAAAATCTAAGCTCGTGATTTGAATAACAAGTAAAAACATTTTAACTGCCAATCAAATGTAAATTGACTAGAGCGTGGTTTTACCCACTAGACCAGAGTAGAAATCCTCCAGAATACATATAAATCTCTACAAGACTGTTGAGGTGATCTGTGAGGTTTTTCCTTAAATGCTCGTTATATCTGATACGAGATGGATCCAGTTAAAACAACATGCTTACAAGAATTAGACGAAATGTTCCTATGTACACGACGGGGTGCGTTCCGTTCAAAAGAAAATATAAAATGACTGCATAAAGATGGTCAAAGCCCCAGAGATTTTTGCCATCCCAATAAGCCAATCAAATAACGAAAGATACATGCAAAAGTAATAGCATTGAAATGTTCCTTCACGTGTAAGACTTCTTCTATATTTTCTCTCTTTTTTTACGACAAATATTTATTTTAACTGTTTTTTTTAACTTACTAAGGAAACGTAGGCTTAGGCTCGAAAGCAAGAAGCAACGGCTTTCGCGCTTGGTAACACCAATATACATTAAAACAAACAACCAGGGCCGGCCCAAAGTAATGGTGAACTGGGCCGTCGTCCCGGGCCCAATATTTTGAGGGGCTCAAAACAAAAATAAAAAAACATTATAATCATTTCTTTCTGATTTCAATAAAAAAAACTACCATGCAGCATCGTGGTTAAGACATTTCATACAACAACAAGAGGACACGGGTTCAAGACTCATCCCATGCGCCCCTTTTTACATTTTGATAATCATCATCCTAATTACTTTACTTCATCTTTTAATAATAAAATCCAGAAAAATATACAAAAATCCTTCATCTTTTAATAATAAAATTCAGAAAAATATACAAAAATCCTGAAAAAAACATATTTATTCTGTAAATTTTTCACAAATTTCCAGAAAAATAGTTTACATATTTTGAGTATTTAATATATCTAATTAGTTTAAAATAGATTAAAATACCCAAAAATTTTGAGAAACCCTTGAGATTTTGATTGATTTATAAAAGAAATTATTTTATAATTTTTTAAGGGCGATGTGGGATAGATTTATAAGATTTTGTGAAAAGAAATAAAATTTTGAGTATTCTTTTAAAAATGCAGCTAGATTGTTTCGATCTTTCAATCTTATGGTAGTTTAACTGTAGATTATCAACGAAGCTAGGAACGTTGTTTGATCATTCAAAGTTACTATGTTTATTGTCATAACTTTAATATTCGTTTTAAAAAATATGTTTATATATTTGATAATTCGTTCGGACATATGGGTCTTTTTTCTGTCTCGTCCCGGATATTTAAATTTTCAGGACCGGCCCTGCTAAAATGGTAATTAGATTATGTTGAACTTTAATAGTGATTAGTCTATTACAAACACTGTATGATTACTTAAGATCCAACAACCTTGGCATCGTCGGGACAAAACAAAGATGACCCTTACACGTAAGAAGATATTTTTGATGATATGACAAGGTGATATTGAGAGTTTTGATATATATTTAATGAATTGTCTATAATTACGAATATTTTTTTGAAAACAGAAATTTTAATTTTTCTTTAGTATAAGACTTGACAAAAAAAAAAGACGAAAATTACATATCTACTATGTGTTACATATGTAACATTTAAATGAGTTTTTTTGTTATTTTTTACTTATCTTTTTATAAAATAATTACTCGACGACTTCTTTTAAGTGACGAAATAACATTTAAAAGTCAGCATTCTTATCAAAAATATATATATATTCTAATTTAGTGGGTTTCGTTTAATCTTTCACACACACACACACACATATATATATATATATACCCCTAGGGGAGAGCTTAAATGAAAACTACTAAAATCTAAAAAAATTAAGAGAACTTTCTGAAACCAAAGAATTTTAATTGATTTTTTTTCACAATTTTTATTTATAAGGTTAAAAAGATAAAACAAAAAAAACATATACAAATGTCACGTTTTTACATGTATGTACACATATGTAATTTATATTACATACATACATGTAACATACAAGTTACATATATATAAAACATGATCTACATATGTAGTATTGTAATTTTTGTGATTTATGTTAACCCGGATGATCAGAATTGATTTTCTTTTAATCAACTTATATGAGGTATTTAGCAAGCAACTTTCAGGAGGAAGAGATAAACCTAACATCACTTGTTTGGAGTTCATTAGGAAGTATATGTGCACAAGTTGGCTCATTAACCACTGTTGCAACGCAGGTGTTCAATGCCATAAAAAAATGAAGCCTAACCATACACAGTTGTTTGGAATGCAATGCCATTAGGTAAGTGGACGTAAGCTCGAGAAAGTGTGTTTTTATGTAGAAAAGAAAACTTGTTCGGGTAGACAGTGGTAATTAGCTATAGACATGCACTCGAAGTCAATTGGAATATGATTGTTAAAAGGATTGATGTTGGCATTCTAGCTGAGTTTTGGGTATTCAAGGGTTATAAGTTATCCACATGGAAACATGTATATATATCATTATGCAATTGATCCAATCAACAACATAAAATTGTGGATGTCATCTAGGTACCCAACAACCCTCATTAATCCCATGGCAAGGAAACACTGTAACGTGTACTAAATGTGACGAAATAGGTCACAAACCATAGGGAGGTGTTAGTGGCGTGGAGTGAACCTATTGAATTTTTGAAACCTTTGGATGTTGAAAGCAATTTCTTAACTTTTAGAGTAAACTAATGAATTAGACAAACCATAATTAAGCAGATAAATTATGATTAACTCTTATGTTCTTTTTTTGTTTGGACGGCAACTCAGACCCAACTAATCTACTTCTAATTCTACCATATATTGTCTTCAATCAGACTTCAACCCCATTATTGTATATGTTCCTATTAAACCGAATTTTAGATTTGATCTTATAGATGCAATAAAATTGATGGGGTGCGAACCATGAGTAAAGTAGTACAACATGTAATTACGAGAAAAAAAGGCAAGATATACTCATATTTGTATACGGCCCAAGTTAACGAGTTAACTCGGTTATTTGCTAGCCTTTTATGTCATAATTAACATGAGCAATAATTGAAAACAATAATTAAAAAGTCGAATGGATGCAACACCAAAATAGACAATAACTAACTGATTAGATACATAAGCTTCCGCCATCGCTTTTCTTCAGTTTGAAGGTATTACCAAATAGTCTCTTGTGCCAATTTGTTTTCAACAGTAAGAAGTATACGAGTTGGATTCTATGCATATCATCATAGGATGTTAATTCCTTACATTTTGAACGTTTTTGCTTTTAGTTTCAATATATGTACATAAGAAGTACAATGTGTGGGTCAAAAAAAAAAATAATAGATTAGGGTATAAGGAGTGGTACTCTCTTAGGGTAAAATACCCTCCCAAATTACTCAATCAAATTATGTCACATCAAATGCTCCAACTACCCTTCCAAGTACCCTAAAGTAGTGGTAATGGTACCCTATGAAACTAAACTACCCTCCCACTTTTTTTTTTTGTTTTTTAAAAAGAATAGAAAAACATTAATTATACTAATTATTTTAATTAATTGAACAACAAACTTACATTAAAAATACGAAAAAAATAAAAAACGAAAAATTAAAATAAAATAAAATAATAAACGAAAAAAATACATATAGTTTTCCGGGTTATTTTCCGGGTTCAAATCCGGCATGTTTCTCGCTACATGCTCCATGAGATCAAATTTAAGTTTAAAATGTAACGCGGCGTCTTGTATCTCCGCAAGCACGTTATCATTAAGCACTGGTTCCACCGGAGGATCCCGTATGTAGACCGGTGATATGGCAAAGTTGTCGTCTTTTATTATCATATTGTGCAATATCATGCACGCATAAACCTCGTTTCGAATCTTTTCTCTAGTCAAAGCCCGACTAGGTCGTCTAAGTATTCCCCATTTCGCTTTTAAAACACCAAATGCGCGCTCAACATCTTTTCTTGCAG
>WOUH02000045.1:2175125-2188890 GCA_009936405.2 Stevia rebaudiana | reverse complement strand
AAAAAAAAAGTAACGGAACATAGAAAAAAAGAGTTCAAAAAAATTCAAAAAAAAAATAACGTTACATTCTAAATAAAAAACATTACATTAAATAAAAAAACAGCATTACATTAATTAAAACAAACAATACATTTTAATAAAAAACATTGCATTTAAAAAAAATTAAGGAACCACATGACCACTCTACGATTTTTACACATATGTTGAATCAAATGCATTCTAAGATTCAGATGTATATTTCCGCTACGAACAATTTGACGATTTTCTAGTCTTTGTTCGTGGGTAATCTCGACATTCTCGACTTGATCTTCGTCTTCAACGTACGACACAAATTAACGGTCATATTTGACCAATCCTCTCAAAAACGCCGTCACCCCACTCACGCTTTCCCACAAAACGCCCCGAAACGCCCCACTAACGCCACCCCGGGGCGGTGTGGGGGGCGTTAGTGGGCAAAAAAAGCCCCAAAAATGAGTATACCGGATAGTCTTATAGACTCTTTGATTCGTGAAAGCGGTGGGGTTTCCCGCCCACCACTTTTATCCCTCAAACTTTTAAATTTACGCCTGTGTGCCTGACCCTCTAAACTTTCTACAAAATTTGTACAACGTTACCCCCTATTTTTTAAGATTTCAAAATTTCTACTTTTGTCTCTTAACTTAAATAAAAACAAATTTCTTAAATGCTTTTTTTTTCTAAGAATAAATTCGAGTCGGTTTGTATTTCGACGTAAGTTTTTGTGAACGAGCCGGACCTAAGGTTTTGAATCTATCTCTTTCGTTCGTTAACCTAAAAGAAAAACTAATTTCCAACTTGCTTATTTTTTACGTGTCAGTATAAATTCGAGTTCGTGTGCGTTTCCACGTAAACGTTATTCAGAAAAGAGCCGAATTAAATACAATACATTTTCATGTTTATCGGGTACATTAATTTCTCACATAATTATTTTTTGTACGTGTCTTTATAACTTCGAGTTGGTCTACATAACATAAAGTTTTTTTGAAAACGAGTCGATAAACACAATAGTTTTTGTGTTTATTTTATGTACGTTTCTAGTTTTGTATGTTTCGGAGTCACAAATATTTTGTTACATGCAACACGTTTTCATGCTTATCTTATGTACGTTTTAGTTGTTATACATTTCGACTTAAGTTATGTTTGGAAAAAGTGTGGTCAAATAAAATTCTTTTATTCAATAATTAAATCCGACTTGCTCTTTGCTACAACGTTGCCGTAACGCACAACGGATGAACCCTGGTATTACCACAATTTAGAAGGAAAGAATAGTAATTCTTCTAATCATTTTTACCACCTAATAATAGTTTAAATAATCCATTGCAGGAATATAGCCACAAGTGTGGGTGAAAAAACTTGAATTCATGTTTTGTAACAATTATTTTAAACCATGAAGCTCCATTTAGGTACTTGGCTACGTTGATTTCAGTCATTTCGCTACCAACGTTTCGAGGTTGGCTACGATATTTGCAAATGCTCCTTTTACCACGTTATAGTGTCATACTTTTTATCTATGTTCTAATCTTCATAATCGATCTGCTCGCTTTTATTTGTTTCAATAAATGCATGTCGTAAACTCGTAATGCGTTGGTTATTTACCATCCCGCCACATCGCACAAGTAGCTTTGTTCATCCAGATAAACAAGAAGTAACAATATTGTTTCCTTTGGGTGAAAATCCTATATAAAGGTGTAATATTATAGATTGGTCCATGTGATGCTCCTTTGATGTAGGTTAGCATAGTTGTTATGTGGGTGTCTTAATTCATCCTCTATTTCTGGCAATTTGGTTGTTCTTTTGTATTTTGCTTTGAATTTCAGTTACTTGTTGGACATTGCTGAATACAATTATTAACACGAAAATAATGGAAGAGTGGTATATCAACACGAGCGGTTTTATGAAGGGCTCAGGGGTACCCTTCAACTGTCCGCGTAGTGTAAAAAGAAAAAAAAATTACCCTAGGTTATCGGAGTTGCATTTGTGTCCGCAGGTCATACGGACGACGCATTGATTTAAACAAATTTAAATCCGAAACTCGTATTTGCACCCCCCTGCGCAGGCGTGCGAGGGTAGGACCTTTTGCAAACCCATCACAAGACCTTGAAACATATTATGAGGTATATTTTTATAAACCAACTATTTTGTGTTTACCCCACCAATGTGTGACAAATGAAACCCATATATGAGACATTTTATTTACACACGTATTTCCAACATTATATTGAGATTTTAAGTTAGACTTTCTTTTCTTTATATTAAAAAAATCTCCACGGTTAAAAATAGAAATAAATGTAGTTAAACAAAAAGAACACACATTGTAAACTTTATGGTTTATTTATAAAGTTTGATGCCTAAACTTATTGTACATTTAAAATTTCTTTTTTGTATTTATTTATTTAAAAGTAGTTAATTTTTTTTTGTTATTTATGTGGTATATATCTTAACGTGTTTACTGTATTATATTTGATGTATAATTTTTAAGTGTTTTTATCTATATGGTCGTCTTGCGTATGAAAAGGGGGGCGCTTTATCGCCACGCGCCTCTGTTTTTGACCACGTTGCTTCGCTTCACGCTTTTTAAAACCAAAGTTGGTTTTAACGGTTGAAACCGCAACCGTTGAAAGATGCATTTTTTTAATTGAAACTTATTAATACAGATTTATGCAATTGAATAAGTGAGGATTTTTTGAACGGTGCTATTATTTGTGCGATATACATTTGATAAAGTAATGAACGATGAATATGTAATGACTCGATTTCAAGCGATGAAATGCCCAAGGGAAGAGATCTATAGGTATTTTCAACCTTATTTATTATCGTTTTTTTATTAGTTTGAATGTACGGGATTAAAAATTTGTTTGGATACACCTGAATCAAAGTTCTAGATCCGCCATTATATAATTCAATTCACAAAACATATAGAGCAACAATTCAAATGTAACATCGCCAACTTGGTAGAGGCAAACCAGGCTTCAAATCCTAGTCAGTCGTCTCTATGAGTGGTCCATATAAATATATGTTTGTGCAAAGCCAAACGAATGGGAATTTATAAGCGTGAAGAAACGGGTGAATCAAAATGATTGTGAACCAGAAAGTATCAAATGAGGAGTTGGCATCCACTGGACACTTGCTCTATAAGTTCGATTGTAAATCAAGTTGATGTCCTTCGTTTCTCGAAGTGAAAGGTCGAACTGAGTCATGATATTTTATATGTGGTTTTCTTGCCTTTCCCATTATCTTCTCGGATCCATTGAAAAAGGCTTTTTTGATTCTTATAGGTAGCAAGCTAAAAGTCAAAGAAAATAGATATTTAGTCTTTTGTTTTAAAAAATGGTTGTTTTACTTATAATAGGAACTCAAATATAAATTTGCTGTTAAAAAAAGGAACTCAAATATTCTTTCATCTTGTATATACGAAATCTGTTATACAAGCAATACAAGATTAAATAAAATAATTAAAGTAAGATAGTCTTGGACATGACTTATTATGTATCATTATTTCTAATAATAGAGTAATAATTTGTCATGTGTTACCTTTTATTAAACTCTATGATACGTGACAGTTGACTATTGAACAATTATAAAACATTAAATTCAATTCATTATTTCTAAAGTAAGATAGTCTTGGACATGACTTATTATATATATACGGGATGGATTATATGAAAACTCACTCGAGTTGAGAAAACCCAGAAAACCCACTTTTGTAACATATGTTACAAATTTTATTTTATTTTTTTACATTTAAAACTTCATATTTTTTATGTAGATAGCACATAAAAATCTAAGACTTTTGGTGAAAAATTTATAAAAAAGCGCCGAGTAGTTTTTTTTAAATATTTTTTTCAACTTTCGAAATTTGTAACATATGTTACAATATGTAAAATGTTACATATGTTACAAAATTTTTCGCTGAACTTTTTAAAAAAACGAGTTTTTTTTTTTCATTTTAGAGGTATTTTTTTTAAAAAAAAGTACTCGGTGTTTTTTTGTTTTTATTTTATAAAAAGTGACGAAAATGGATTTTAAGGTGAGCCTTTTTAAATTTTTTTTTTTCTAACTTAGCGTTTTTGGGTTATCTCTTAGAGTTTTCTGGGTTTTCTCAACTCGAGAGAGATTTCATTTTATCTTAAACCTATATATATATATATAAGGGATGTATAAAGTATAAATTCATGGAAACTCAGTTTTTACATATGTAACAGAATAAATTTTTTTTATAATTTTTTTAAACTCTACATTCATTTTTGACTTTTGGTGAAAACAAAATGAAAAAGCATTGAGTAAATTTTTTTGAAAATGATTTCTATAAAAATAACATTTTATAGTAAAATATATGTTACATATGTAACATGTCTTAACACCCATCAGTATCAATTACATATGATGGCTATTAAAAAAAATCAGTTACATATGAAAACGTTTTTGTTTTTTTTTTTGCATATTTAAAAAAAAATCCTTTAGCCATTTCTTTATGTTTTTTATAAAAGGTGAAGAAAATTGGTAAAAAAACTTACCCAATTTTTTGTAAAAATTAATAATGTTTTTTATATAAGCTTCTTAGGTTTCCATATTGAAATTGAGTTTCCATTTTATTCATACACTTTTTATCTCTCTCTATATATACTAGGTTATTATCCCTTGTGTTACACGGATCGAATATAAAATATCAAACAATGATAATTGGTATTTAAAATACGATTCATATTAAGCCTTAATAAGTAGTTTAATTAACATTGTAATAAAACAAATAATATCATTTTTTTATACTTTTGTTTTAATAGTTAGGTTTTTTTACATTTCTTTTAATGAATTTTTATGAGAAATACTTTTCAAAAATATCTTATTTTTAATTTATTAAACATATATAATTTTAATATAAAAAATATCAGAAATATCGTTAATCATTATTGTTATAATTAATTTAATAAGAGAGAAAATTTAATATGAAAGAGAAATCGATTGACATTCTAAGAAATTGAAAAATGTCAATTAACCTAAAATAATGACAAGTGTCACTTTATTTGTAAAACGCCATTGATAATATTTTTTTAATACTATAGGAAGATGGTTTCGAATTCAAAATAACCACTGCGAAACATAATAACCAGATATAACCCATCAAGATGAACCCAATTTTTGTTTTTATTTTTTTGTAATGTCATGATTAAACATGTATAACAATTTCATCTTTTATGAGTTTTGGGAAATTCGAATCCATTTATTATCTTACATCACTTTAACAAGTCTTTACATCACTGTAAAAAGTTGTATCTTACATCACTATAAACATATGTTACATTAGTGTACGATTTTCAGACGCACGAGAATTTTTACAAACTAGTTAAAGACGAAAGTGTTATACACGTGTAATAATGACATTAAAAAAAATAAAACAAGGATTGATTTTGACGGATTATCTCGGTTTATTACGTTTTGTAGTGATATTTTTGTTACAGATTATGTTAAGAATTGTAAAACCGCATAAAACACTTGTACATAGTGCATTAATGATTTATTAAGAGAGAGAAAATGAGCGGGGTCGACAGTTAATTAACCATCTTATGCATTAAAACATATGGTTATAAATGTTTCTTTTCGTTTTTAACAAAAGTTGGTTTTCAATTGAACATCCCCCTGTATATATACATAACTTGTAAACCTAATGTAATTATGATTAATTATACTCTCATTAAACTAAAAGTTTTTAAAAATATTATAAAGATTTTACAAAATGAAATTTATAAACCATATGTAATTATTAAAACATTTATAAATAATAGAAGTTTATAAAACTATAAGGGTTCCTTTTGCCAAGTGTTAAACTAGAGCCACGTATTTAAAAACCTATCCAGACTAAGTTACCAACAACACATAACTTTAAGGGTTGCTGTGTTAAAACATAAAACACCGGTTATCCCTTGATTTTCCGCTAACATGCTAACCGGAATAACTTCGGAACCGGCGTTGGCACGTCTATAAATAACGTGTTCTAATAACCAATTTGTGAAATTAATCTCACCAAAACTCATCTCTAGGAATAACGGAGCTAATCAAACCATCAATCCCAAAAACTAATTGCTAATAACGCGTCCTCAAATTAAAATTTATACCAATCAAAGCCAACTTTCATCCATTCGGTTAGCAATCAATCAAGTATAAAAATGAAGGGGATTCGATTCTAACACCTTTTGAAGACTAACCCCACTCACAATCCAGACTGAAATGATTCCTGGAGCTCGAATTTCTAGCTCAAGAACCAAAAACTACATGAACTTGTCCCTACTCAATTTGGTTCAAAAAACAGGTAATTGCTACTCATCCACACTCGTAATCTCATATTCAATGAATTCCCTAACTTAAGTTTGATTAAAGGTTCTTAATTAAACTAATTTAAACAAGGAAGAATCTAGGGTATTGACTTTCAAATCGATTTAGGTGAATATGTAAAAGATCTTAAATGAAATAAAAATTGAAATTCAGGTAAGTCCCCCCACCGAGTTGACTGGGGTTGCATAGCAACGCGCGCACAAGTCTTGGAAGGCCCTGGTTTGAGTTAGGTTTCTACCCTCTTTTTTACCATTTTTCTTTTTTCCTTGTATTCATTTTTAATTTATTTTACACACTAAATTTATTCAAAAAAATCCTAAAAAATTCCAAAATTCTTGTTTCTATTTAATCTTCACTCTATATTCATAATTCTTGAGGTGTTTGTTATCTCTTGAGTAATGCCCAAATTTAAAAACAAGAGGAAGATGTTTAGTTGATATGCAAGAGAAAGGTGACACAAGTATAGCGGTGTCACACATGCTTACAAATTACATCAAATCTACAAAATAGTAGTTTCATTAGTTTTTTTAATGTAGGTCATCACTCACCTCTATAGTTTATATTATAATAATTGTACCAGTTTAATTATTTGTTTAGATAAACTGAAATAATCCTTACTATATGTCTAATGAATTGCTAGTTCTCTCGTTTTCAAATCTAGCTTAATTATTTTTGTTGAAGTAAACGTTATTTATTAACTATATCTTAGCTGTAAAAGTAATAATCGTGGCTTTATTAACAAATATAAAAATTTATAAAAGTGTTAAAGCTTACGAAATTATTCAGAAACTTTTTCTCCGCCTTCGTCAAACTTGTAAATTCAAACAAACTCGTCAACAAAGACACGCAGCAGCCACGTTTCCCCCATATAACTATTACACCCACTGCTGTTTTTCTAAATCAAAACCACCTTTTGATTAACTTCTCTGTAATTTCATTCCAAATCGACTTTCAGTTTCTTATAATTCAACTCTCAGTTCACATAAAAAATGATTCTGTTTGCTTAATTCTTCTCCGTCACCTTTTCCGTAACTTAATTTCTTAACCGAAAATGGTATCCGGCCAAATCGTCGGCGGAACCACCGAGAAAACCCACCGACTCCGGTGGTGGCGCAACGGCAGCGTTTCATCTACTATTTCCTTTCTGTTTATCTCGTTTATGGTGTTTAGTTCAATTGGGTTTTTGTATACGTACATGATTTACAACAATTCAGCCGGTTGTCAAGAAGACAGTGAGGGTTCGTGGGCAATTGGAGTTTTTTATGGTGATTCACCATTTTCATTAAAACCCATTGAAGCCGTAAGAGTGTGTTTTGAACTAGGGTTTTGAGAATTAAAATTTGTGGGGTTAAGTTGTTGATTTATGAATTGAAATGGGTTTATGGTTTGAATAATTTTCAGGTGAATGTTTGGAAGAATCGAAGTGCAGCATGGCCTGTGGCTAACCCGATTGTGACCTGTGCTTCAGTTACTGGATCCGGGTTTCCAAGCAATTTTGTTGCCGACCCGTTTCTTTATATTCTGGTAACTTTCACACAAATTTGATCCTAGAAATTGGCCTTTTCATACTTGTTTAGTTTATTTAATCTTTTATTCTTATTGTTTGTGATTTAAAAGAATGTTTAGGAAGATAGAAAAGAATTTGGAATTGGAATTTTTTTGGTCTGAAATTACAAAGAAAGGGATATTTTGAGTTTCTTGACTTCTTTTAATTGTATGTAATAATTTTGTAAGGGACATGTTAGTTAAGTTTGTACAAGATCAATAAATAAATCTGCCTTAAAAAAAAAAAAAAAACAATAAATAAATGAAAATATTACATGTGCTGAGTTTGACTATTTTTTTCTACCACATTCGCCATTTTTTTTTTACCATATTTGCCGTTTGCCGACTAAAGATGTACGTTTACATATTTGTTTGGATTTTATATACGTACATCTAACTAAAAATTGTTTTCTTCGCAATCATCCATTTTATTCATGATTTTGTACTAGGTGGAGTATCCATACAGCTACAAAAGCATAAAGGTTCAAGATTTGTCATTGATTTAAAATACTTAATTCAAAAGATAAAACCGCTTTAATTTGTCTCATAAAATGGCTTTTTATAGCCATTTTCTAATTTGATATTTAAAATGTAATTAGTATATCATTTCATAGTTATCCTTAAACGTTTTGTACATTTCATATTAAGAGCATCTATTTTGATGTATATTCATAGTTATGATATTTTGATCATAACTATTTTCATAGTTATGATATTTTACAAATTTTCAGCTTGATGTATATTCTAATTTCGATGTTTTTTCACATTAAGAGCATCTATATACCTATATATACATATATATGATATTTTACAAATTTTCAGCCTTGATGTGTGTTCTAATTTTGATTTACTTGACATAAGTTTTAAATATTGATTAAGTTATTAAGAATTATCTTTAAAAATCTTTTAGTTTTTTGTCATCCTGAATTAAACGTTAATATTGATTTATATCGATTTAATATGAAAAGCAAAATCCTCCTTATATGTAACTAAAACATTAGAAAAATTAATAAATATTTTAATATAGGTGTCTATTCTAAAAGTCTATACTTACTTTTCAAAGTCTTTATTGATTTTTGAGAAACACAAAAGAATGTGGAATTTAATTTCGGAATGTTTGATTCTTTTGGTCCCAATGGAAACGTTGCATTATGTTTGACTAAATGTGTGTCAGGGAGACGTTTTGTACTTGTTCTTCGAGACCAAGAATTCGTTGACGATGCAAGGAGATATTGGGGTTGCAAGAAGCATAGACAACGGGGCCTCATGGGAACAAATGGGAGTCGTCTTAGATGAAGACTGGCATCTCTCGTATCCATACGTATTTGACTACAATGGCCAAGTATGATATATTTGAATTTTATAATTATGTTAAAACCTGTGTATTATACGAGTTGAAAAAATAATTATTACAATAAAAAGTAACGTTGTAAAAGAAATATAGAGTTAATAAAATAAACATATTCACACTAGCTTCCTCATTTTATGCAATGGGTTCCGTTAAAATTTGATGTTAGTTTTTGTGAGTTAAAGAGAGAAAAAGTTATTTTTCATCGTTGGTGAAAAATTTTCATTTCCATTTTTTAATACTCTTTTAAAGTGGTTTAAGTGAAAGAAAGAACAAATTTAATGGTAAAACTAGGGGTGAGCAAAATCGGATATTCGAAAATTCGGATATCCGAAATTTCGGATATTAGATATTGGTATCCGAATCCGTATCCGAATTTTCGAATATCCGAAATTCGGATATCCGAAAATAGAACTTGGGATTATTTTTATTTTTTTATAAACTAAAATCTTAATTAATAAAAAAAAGTTGAGTTAGTATAGGATTAAATCGTATTGAAATGATAGTTGTCTTCAATCTAAAAACAATTTCTTATCAAAATACAAAACTATGTAACGCCGATTAGAATACATAGATCATATATAACAAAATTCTAAAATTAAGTCTTTATAATAGAGAGCACAACGAAAAACCTATATATTAACGTCTTTAAAGGAACAAATGCAAAAAATAGAAATTTATAATCTCATAATTTAGTTAATATATATATATAAATCGGATAATTCGGATATCCGAAATATCCGAAATTTCGAATATCATTAACCGAATCCGAAATTTCGGATATCCGAAAATTCGGATATTTCGGATTCGGGTTCTCGGGTTTTTTCGGATGCGGATTCGGATTCGGATTTTTTGCTCACCCCTAGGTAAAACTAGTAAAAGTATAAAATATTATATAATTGATAAAGATAGAGTAGCTTTACGATTTTTTTTAAATTAAATAATAATTTTATTGCATATCATTCTCTTTTCTATCTATTTCTCTAAAAACCACTTCAAAAAAGTATTAAAAGAAATTGAGGATAAACTGTTTTTTTATATAATATGGGATAATTAATAAATTTGTTCTTCTACATTCACTAACCAAACTCAATTTTTTGAAAATCTATTGACAGTTCAAACAAAATGAGAAAGCTTGTGTGAATGCTCTCATATAAGAAACTAATAAAATATGAACATTTGAAATAAAAGAAGTACGAAGAACAAATCGTGGGATCATATTATCCTGATACATGATGTAGACCGTTAATATGTTTTAGTATATGAGGTTAGAAACTGGTATATTACATATATTTAATAGGGATTGGAGCTGTAGCCTAGTGGTAGTACTAGACCACAGTTTCACCCTACCGTTAAAAAAAAAACATATATTTAATAAATGAAATATTAAATTTTAAATAAATGAAATGAAAAGTAAATTTGTTATTCAAAGTAAATATTAAAGTATTACATGAATACAAAATGAAATATGAATTATTTAATTAGAGAAAAGTAAAAATAAATTTTTCGGCTTATGCTATGTATATTTTTCAGATTTATATGATGCCAGAAGGAAGCAAAAAGGGTGATCTTCGTCTTTACCGAGCAGTTGAGTTTCCACTAAAATGGAAACTCGAAAAAATCATCTTGAAACGCCCTCTAATTGATTCAATTATCATGAAACACGAGTCACGATACTGGCTCTTCGGGTCGGATCATAGTCGAATCGGCACCAAAAAGAACGGTGAGCTTGAAATTTGGTACAGTAACACGCCATTCGGTCCATGGAAACAGCATAAGAAAAACCCGGTTTACAACACCGATAAGAAAACCGGAGCCCGTAACGGGGGCCGACCCTTTTTTTACAATGGTCACATGTATCGGCTAGGACAAGATGACGGTGAAACGTATGGAAAACGCGTCCGTGTGTTCAAAATAAAAGTTCTTACACCGAATAGTTACGAGGAAGTCGAAGTCGATTTAGGGTTTGAAAAGCCGACCAAAGGTAAAAACGCGTGGAACGGTGCTCGATCGCATCATCTCGATGTGCAACGGTTAAGTTCCGGTCAGTGGATCGCGGTTTCGGATGGGGACCGAACCCCGTCTGGTGACATGTCACGAAGATGCATTATCGGTTGGTTATTGATTTTAGCCGCTGGTTCGCTTGTTTTTGTAATGGGTATGTTGGTTGGGTTCGTGAGGTGCATTGTCCCGATTAGTTGGTGTCCGCATAGCTTAAAGAAACGTAGCGATTCGCTTTTGGTTTGGGAGAGATCGAGCTTGATGTCATCTAAGATAAGACATTACTTGAGTCGCTTGAACCGGTTGAGTTCGGTTCTTCGGTGCAAAATGAACCCGAAAACAAGTCTCGGTCGGTTTGCATTTGCTCTCATCTTGATTACTTCCATCGTGTTAACATGTGTCGGGACCGGATACATATTCGGGGGAAGCGGTGGCCACAAACCGTACGCCATTAACCACCATTACTCTCAGTTCACAATGTTAGCCATGACCTACGACGCTCGCCTATGGAACTTAAAATGGTACATCAAACATTACTCTCAATGCCCATCGGTTCGTGAAATCGTGGTTGTATGGAACAAAGGCACACCACCAGATCCAACCGAGTTCGACTCGGCAGTTCCCGTGCGAATCCGCGTCGAGGAAAAAAACTCATTAAACAACCGGTTCAAACTCGACCCGTTGATTAAAACCCGAGGCGTGCTCGAGCTAGACGATGACATCATGATCAGTTGCGAATACATCGAACGCGGGTTTAAAGTATGGAGGGAGAATACGGACCGGTTGGTCGGATTCTATCCGCGATTGGTCAACGGGATGGAGTACCGTGGGGAGAAACATGCTCGCAAGTTCAACGAGTATAACATGATATTGACAGGCGCCGCGTTTATGGATAACGCGATCGCATTCAAGCGGTATTGGAGCGAAGAAGCGGAAGCAGGACGGAGCGCGGTGGACGCGCTTTTCAACTGCGAGGACGTGTTGATGAACTTCTTGTACGCAAATGCAACATCATCTTCAGAGATATATGTGGAATATGTGAAAGCTTCATGGGCAATTGATACTTCGAAATTGTCGGGTGTTGCGATTAGTGAAAACACACAAACGCATTATCGAGTACGAAGTGAATGTATAAAGAGGTTTACGGCGTTGTACGGAGGGATAACGGACAGAATGGTGGAGTTTAGGCGGAGGAAAGATGGGTGGGATCAATAGGACAATACGGTGTTTGGATAAAGAATTTTTTTTTTTTTTTAATTTAAGTTAAGTTTTGGTTGATTTGATTTTTTACTTGTTTTTCTCGTGTTGTGTGTTTAGATGAATATAAATACATACATTTGAAGATAACGAGGCCTATATTTTGTGGTCGTCTTATTGTTTGGCATTATAAAAAAAATCTCAATACGTTGATCATAAAATTGGATTATGTGTCAACTAATTTTGTAGCTTGAACATTGTAGGATTAGGATAAAGAATTCTAAGGCATACATTATTCTAGGATTCTTATCTCTATTTATACTTTTTCTAATTAAATAATATTTTTTCATTCACTTACAGGTACTTTAAAAAAACTGTTAAAATAACATCATTACTTTTTCTTTCTCATCCAGTAAAAATCTCTATCTTATTATTTTTCACCAAATATAGGGGTGAACGATAATGTTATCCCTCTTCTCAACCACTTACATCAAACATCAGTGTTTATAGACATTGTATGAGACCATTAGATTCGGGTGTCCACTTACACCAGAAAAAGATGATGCGGTTAAAATTATAAATAAATAAGGTTTATAAACCCACATGGCATTCTATGAGACCAAAAGATAAGGGTGTCCATTATCAGTTACCCGACCCGAGCTCACACTACCCGGTTCGGACCAAACTGAAAAATACCGGTCTATACCGGTCTTGGTTAGTCGGTTTTTGGAGTAAACCCGAGACTAAACAACAAATCAATCATGTGATTCTTCATGCGCTGCTGTTTATATCATCAAGAGCATATATTTCATGATTCATACCTGCATTGGTTCAAACATGATCGATTGGAAGCATACATGTTCGATATTCGGAAACACACCTTTCGATATTTGGAAACAGACCAATACATTATAGTTGATTGTCCAAAGGAAAATTGTACAAACAAAACTTTAATCTAGAAGTCATGTGTCATATTGTTATTTGTGATACCGTAAAATTTAGGTGAAAACCTTCTCAACTATTATTATCACATTATTTATCTAATGGTGTATTATCATTATTTGTTGTAACCAAAGCGTTAAACAAACTGAAATCGTTAGCACCCGAGCACACGAAAGAATACCCATTACAAAAACGCAAGGATATCAATAATACTTATAAACTTAAAAATCTATAAACCTATAAAAGAGGAATAACATTTATCTTATACAAATCTATAAAGAATTATTAGTATTTATAAACTTAAACACACCATCTCATAACTATCAAACAAACCACTTCACTATCTTACCCTACCCCCCACCCCACCCTCTCGGTCACACCACCCAT
>WOUH02000045.1:2164152-2175025 GCA_009936405.2 Stevia rebaudiana | reverse complement strand
TGAATGTTTGTTTGGTACAATCTGTGTTGCATATTATAGACCGGTTGACTCGATCCTGCCGCTTGACTGACCCGATTGGTTGGCAGACCGCCCCCTGGACCGGCCGTAGGCCGAGGGCCGGGGAGCGGGGTGTCACATGAAAACCCACCACCCAAGGGCCCATTGTGGTAAAACCTTTAGCTCACATTGAAAGAGCATGAGATACCTTCTCACAAACTAGTTGATCTAGCATTCATTGGTTAAGAGCGTATACTTTTAGATTGAAAATCTTGTCTCAACACCGCTGAAATGAATTTAATCGAAATTCATTAACGTTTCACTTCCTATTTTTAGTCCTTTTTAATGTCTAGAGAGAATCTGATCTGATCACATTTCACTCTTCTTCCAACATGTTTATTTTTACAACAAAGATATTATATAAAATAATAAAAGTGTGTTTTTAAGAGAACGGTAATTGAAGTGATGTTGGGGTTGAAGTAAGCATGCAGCCTATCTCTTGCCTTGCGACCTGTTATTTGTTTTCGCTTCTTTATATCCTTGTGTTCCTTTTATTTATATTATCATAAAAGTAGTTGATTAGTAAATATCCATTGTTTTCTTTTTTCCATGAGACTAACAAATACGTAGAATCAATGAGCAAGCATAAATGATTGTGTCCATGTATGAAAAAAATATATATTTAACACTAAGAAAACAAGAGAGAAGTGGCCGAAGTAAAACTCATATGTATTTTTAATAGGATGTTGGACTAGCTAGGTGGGTGTTTTTTTAAGCTCGTTTCCACCAATCAAACTGACAACAGATACGCAGAACCAGATGGAATTTGTAACCCTTCCCTCTTGCTTGGTTTCGAACCCCTAACATCGTTGAAGTGTAGCTTCTTCCTTCATTCCAATACCGCTGGTACTCATTGGTAAAATAAAACTAATATAATTCATATCTATAATACTCACATCATACATATACATACATGAGAATGTATGAAATAGACAGAATAGTGATGGTACATTATCTATATAAGTTACAATTTATAACACACGCCCTCACACGTATTATGATGCATTATACACATTAACAATATAATTCCGGGTGATGTTAAATTTGGAGACCTTAAATATAAATTGATATTATCGAATCAGTTATGTTGCCTTATTAAAAACCTTACTAAGAAAAAACTAACATCTCAACCAAGACGAATCCGGTCAACATTGGTTTGAACATTAAACCCACAAACTTTATATTCAGTCGGTCATTAAACATTGATGTAGGATGAAATACGATGCGATTGGACCTCGCTAACATTTTCGAACATAAAACATCACACGAACAAGCAAGATCGAACACCCAAACGGACCCGGATCGAAGGCTTCGACCGACGCCCCTGTTACGAATCCAATCCCTTCAAACTTGATTCAATACTGATGAGGTGACTATATGATGAATGATAATGCACAATTCAAACACAAAACAAACAAATATGCCTATACTCATTCGTTGTTTGAACAATTCTAAGCTGATCGAACTTTTAAATTGGAACATATGTGTCTTCTAATAATCTAGCATTTATATCTTCTCCTCCACTCAAAATCTCTACATCATTGTTGTTACTCCTAGATTCTGATTCACGCTCATTTTTTCTTCTTGAGTCTAAACCAACAAATCTTGTACTATTCTTACCACTATCCGATGAAAACGATGAGTCGCTGCTTTCACCTTTTTTTAATTTCTCGCCTTGTGATCTTCTTGATTGCGATTTACTAGGCACTCTTGTTGTTGATCTTTTTGAGTGAGATTTATCGGGTACTTTTGTTGTTGTTGATCTTTTCGAGTGAGATTTACTGGGTACCGTTGTAACTGATGATCTTCTTGAGCTAGAGTGCGTGTTGCTATTGTTGTTTTTTGAGAATGACTTCTTACTTGATTCGTATTGCTTACTACTACTACTTTGATCATCTTCGGTTTTATTGCTCAAACTAACATCTACTTTTTCATTGTTTTTTGAGCTTGAATTGTTCTTTAAGGTGTAGGGATCACAACTATTTTGATCATCTCCACATACACCATAACTTTTCTTGCTCAAACTAACATGGTTTCTTTCATTGTTTTTAGATGATTTCCTGTTCACACTTTTCTTTCTCATACTTGAACCTGCATGGTGTTTCAAGCTCTTGTTGTTTCCATTAGATGAATTCCTAATAACACTTCTTTTATCAGTTCCAATTGTAACTTTTCTTTTGATGCTTTTTGGCTTCGATTCCGATCGATAGCTTGTTTCTTCTTGGAGGCTTTCATCCTCCCAATAATCATCTTCATTATATAAACTTTCGGATGATGAAGTTGCACCTCTATCTTCATTATAACCGGTCTTGTTGTTTATTCTCATAGGTTGTTCATCCTCGTCTTCAGAGTCGCTATAACTATAATCTTCTGTACCATCATTTTGACTAGATGACGCGTCAATCTCTTCTTCAGCCTCTAATGATGACGACGATGAACATGATCGCTCATTTGTTGAACCAGTAGCGGAAGCAGGATCAATTTGTGGTTGTGGTTGTGGTTGTGGTGGGGGAGCGACCGTGAGGAAGCTAAGAGCCGCCACGACATCAGAGATCATGGGTCGAACAGATGGGTCATCTTGTACACACATTGCAGCCACACCGACTGCTTGATTTAAACTTTTGTCTGGAAATGAACCATTCAATAGTGGATCTGCCATCTCTGGAAATCTTTTTGGCTCCTTGAAATAGGGTTGTGCCTGTTTGAACCATTGAATCCACAATTAGTCGCGCTAAAATAAATGAACCAGTTTTTGACCATTTAATCTATATCTCCTAAAACAAACAAATTAAAAATATTATTTGAGTCGGGGTCTCTTTATAAACAGTCTTTCTATCCGGTCGGGATAGAGGTAAGGTTTGTTTTCATCTCACCGGCTCCTTCAGCTAGCGGCCACCCAACTTTTCAATGTCTAAGTTTCTTATGTTTTTTATACTTAATTCCCACGTATAAAAGTGATAATATTGATGCATATATACATGTAAAAAGATTCTTAGGCATTACCCATTTGACAAGATTTTGTTCATCCACTGGGCGAGTGGTGTCAAGTGCTTTTCTTCCCGTAATGAGCTCTAGTAGAACCACTCCAAAACTGTAAACGTCTGACTTTTTAGTGAGGTCACCATTTTTTTCATATTCTGGAGCACAACTAACACTACACACCATCCTTTGTTGCATAGTATTACCAGCATCGATTTCAAGCCTCACGAGCCCGTAATCTGTGAGCTTTGGATCCATGTTTTCATCGAACAATATATTTGATGATGTGAAGTTGCGATATAGAATGGGAGGATTCGTCTCCTCATGTAAATATTCAAGAGCTTGTGCGGCTCCGGATGCTATTTTCATCCTTGTGATCCAATCTAATGGTTCTCTCTCTGGTAGAATCTCTGTTGTCATTGAAATGATGAACATTTAATCATGATAATGAAAATGTATTAAAGACATATAAGATACAACAAAATTACAATGTATTTAAAAGGTCTTTGATCATTTGATGATATATGTTAAACTATAAAAGTTACACGACATTACTATAAAATAAAAAATAGAAAATCCCACTTCACAAAAATTAATAAAAATATGTCAGAAATTTAGTGAAAAAAAGTGTTATTTCACTAACCTTAGAAACCAATAATTATATGTATGTGTACTAATTTGTATTGTACAAAACTGAGATTAAGAACCAACTCAACAAAAGCATTAAAGTTCTAAGTAGCGATAGAGGAGGTGAATATGTTTCACCATTTGCTAATATTTGTGTACAAATTGGAATTATCCGTGAATGCACTGTTCCTTATTCTCCACAGCACAATGACATTTTCAAACAAAAGAACTGTACTTAAAAAATGATGGATGTCATGTTGATAAGATACCTTTTAAGAAAAAGGATATAACACCCTATGAGTTGTAGATGAGAAGAAAATCATCTTACAAGTTCTTAAAAGTGTGTGGGTTCCTTGCCAAAAGGATGATTCCACCATCCAAGGTACAAAGAATAGGACCCAAAACCTTGAATACTGTATTCATTGGTTATGCCCATAAAAGTAGTGCATATCGGTTTCCTTATATGACATAAAGAATCCTGAAATACACAAGAATACCATATGGAATCATGAAATCCATCCTAATTTGAAGATGTGTTTCCCTTCTTGGAAACGGAACACACAAGTTCATCATCATAAGTTGATGAGATTGTTCCTGGTGAAAGTCAAGAAAAATCAGAGGATGAAGAGGCTAAGACAAGAAGTGGTCACACCGTTAGAAGGACCTCAATGGAAAGAAGCTATCAAAAATTCAACTGAATCTATCTTGCAAAGGTATACTTAGAAGATAGTAATATTTGTTGATTATACCAAAGAAAGATAAAAGCGAATGGGTTCACTAACAAATACAAGACAAGGCTAGTAATCAAAGGGTACACATATAAGGAAGACCTAGATTACTTTGATACTTACTTGTCTGTGACACAAATAACCTCTATTAGGTTGGTGCTTGTAATATAGCTCTACGAACTTTAGAAGTACATCGAATGGATTTAAGAACTACTTTTCTAAATGAAGATTTAGAAGAAGTACTTTATATGTAGCAACCATAAGGTGTCTCCACTCCTAGCCAGGAGGGCAAAGTGTGCAAACTTGGCAAGTCCTTATATGGATTAAAACAAACATAAATAAATGGCACTAAAACTTTGATCCAATTATGCTTAACAACGGTTTTAAAATCAATGAGTGTGACAAGTTTGTGTATGTGAAAGATACATTTAAAGGTTATGTCATCTTATGCCTATGCATAGTGATACAGTTATCATTGGGAGTGATGATAACATGATCATACTTACAAAAGATATGTTGAAAGCGAGATTTCGCAAGAAAGAAATGGGCATAGCCGATGGGATTTTATGTGTAAAGATCATTAGGATCCAAAATGGTCTAGCGTTAAGTTAATGTTACTATATGGAAAAAGTCCTTGAGATGTTTCATGCAAAGGACATTCGTGTTGCTCAAACTTTGCATGACACTACCCACCATCCGCTAAAGAACATAGGCGAAGGTGTTCTCAATAGGAGTATTCAAGGATCATTGGCAATCTTATGTATCTCATGACATGTACTCGATCGAACTTAGCATATGTTGTGAATAGGCTAAGTAGATAGACTAACAATTCTAGCTCAGAATATTGGAAGAGTATGACAAGATCAGCCAGTATGGAAGGATACATTAATGCCAACTGAATATTTGATATAAATGATTCCAAATTTACAAGTGGTTATGTATTTACCATTAGAGGAGTGACTATTACATGGAAATCATCCAAGAAACTGTTAAAGCTGAATCCACCATGGACTCCAATTTTACTGTGTTAGATCAAGCTGGAGAAGAAGCCAAGTTGCTGCTTCAATTCTTCGAATATGTTCTTGGATTACCAAAGTGTACGACGGATATTCGCATATATTATGATTTCCGATTGACACATAATAAGGAAATACGACAATTGCTCTCAACCTGAGTTATCACTATTGACTATATCTTAAGTCAGAATATAACACAGACCCGTTTAGAAAAGTCTTAAGTTAAAGAGTTAGTATACAAGTCTTTAAGGGGAATGGGGCTAAATCCTTGTATAATAAGTGTGTACAAAAGAAAACCTATCCTTGAATACTAGGGATCCCATGATATAGGCTCAATGGGACAACCTAATTGTACAAACTAAGGTCACTGTGGGGAGAACTCCAACATAAAAATGGAGTTGCATACTTTCTAGTCCATTATAAAACTAATTAGTGATACTAAGGAGTTAAGTATATGGCTTTTTTATGATTTGTAATTCACCTATGTGAGAAAGAAGTAGGGTTGTTTTGAATAATATTGTGGGGCGCACAAATTATGAGCTCTTTCATAACTAGGCTAGTGTTTGATGACCATAATCGACACGAAAATGAGGGGTTGACAAGGTCATCAAGATTATTGTGTGAAGTGTAATAACTTTTACGCAAAACAAAGACATTGTGTCTACGATCTGCTAGGAGACCAAGTATATTTTACAAAGGAGAGTTCAAAGAGAACACCTACTTCTCTTACGTTACTCCAATGTTGAAATTATATTATGCCACTTAAAGTGTAAGAACCGGTCTCCATTCATTTAGGGAATTGTTGTAAATCTACTGAAAATGTGTTTGTCCACTATTTTTGGACACCATTAATTATTTGTAGTTGCTACTAATATGTTATTTGTATTTAGTGAGTTTGTATTCTCTAAGGTGAGAGGGTCACAATGAATTAAATTGTATCCAAAACATAGTTATGATGAACGAGATATCGAAGCTTAAAATTGTATGTTTGAGACAGGTGGGTAGAGGATCATGGTGCAACAACACTTTAGGTGGACGGAGGATCTTTCCTTTGTCCAGATGAACATCCTCTAATACCGACTAGAGGATCCTTCCTTTAGTCAGATAATCCTTTGTTGTAGCATCAATCCATAATTGCGGATGATCTTTACTATGAAAGATAGTTATCCTCTAATGCCGATTAGTGGATCCTTCCTCTGGTCAAACAACACTTTCCTACTGCAAATTCATTCAGTAGGTTATGTTTTAGTTATTGTAACATTCTTGTCTCTTTGGCCTCTAGAGCACTAACTCACCAATCAAACAGATTTAATCGTGTATTATGCCTTTTGATGAAAGATTTTTTACATGCTTTCCTCCCATTTTGTATACTAGGCATGTGAGCCTTGTTAAATACACCAGGAATTACATGTTTTAGCAATAACAATCAAAAGAATTTCCAGCATTGTATGTCTTTTGCACTTTTGCTTCAGGTATACTTTAATCTACTTAGCTGTTGTACCGGCACACGGGTTTACTTGAGTTGTCTAAAATCTATTTTAAAGGACATAGAAATCTTGAGTCACCATACTCATGTTCTTTGTGTTTTCATTAGTTTCTTTACCATCAAATTTTTTAATGAGTATTGTTATTCTTACATTTTGCATTTTAGTGAAAAAATAATGAATTCATAAAAGTGTTTAATTTTCCTACAAATAAAAAAGAATATAAAGCAAAAAATGATGGTCAAAAGTCAATGATTTCACTAGGTGTTGTGTGCAACTGCAAGAGAACTTTAACTTTGTCTGGTCCAATCTATGATCCTCTGATGAATTAACTGTTAATATATGATAATCGTGTCACGGAGTTACACAATTATCGTTGTCAATCAAAGAATTTAAACTATATAATTGCCCTCTTGTAATTTCAATAAACTCCCCTTGTCACACCTATTTAATCATATACTTGGTAAAATGAAGAAAATATCATCATCATATTCACTAATAAAAAATTCTAGTTTGTAGTAAATACTAGTTCTTATTCAATCAATTGTTTATTTGATTTCACTCCTAATTAGTAATTATCAACACTATAGTCATGAGAGTATGAGTGTGTAGTTTCATAATTAGTTAAATTTCTAATATAAAAAGGTTAGAAAAATACCGTGCAGATGATTTTTCAAAGAACCCATTTCCATGTATTCATAAACAAGAATCCTCTGATCTCCATCTGCACAATATCCTATCAAGTTAACAAGATTGGGATGTTGAAAGCGACTTAACATCAGGGCGTCTGCAAGGAACTCCTTGTTTGCTTTTGTTCCATGTCTATCTAGTTGTTTCACAGCCACAACCTTCACACAAGCAGTTTGTGACATAAAAACATACTTCTAAAAAAGGTTAAAAGGTTGTGTTATATATGAATTTTTTTTACTTTAAAAGTTTCTGAGAACCATAAAGGTTTATGGATGTTATTTTTTTTTAAACTTGGTTTCTCTAGGCAAGTTGCAACTCCTGCTTCGCAAAAACAAAGCTTTGTTTTCTCTGCAACTTTTAGTTTCATCATCATCATTATCGTACTCAGTATATCTCACCTAAAGGTAGGGTATGAGTAGAGTAAGATGAAGACAAGCCTTACCTCTACCCCGAATGAATAGAGAGGCTGCTCTGAAAGAGAACCCTGGCTCATGACGCCTGATTAACCGTCAACTCAACGCTTTTAATGTTATTTTTACCAAAATAAGTAAAATAACGTTAAAACTAGTGCAATTTTACTTTTGCCCATCGAGGGTTCACACATATATATATTATATGTGCGCTCCACAAACGGGGCGTGCAACTTTTAGTTTTGTCAAGTATTATATTTGGAGAACTTGGTTTTAGCAAAAAAACGCTAATAACGCTTATTTTTTTTTTATTTCTAAATAACTATCATTACAAAAAGTTTTGTTACATAATTAAGTTCACTAACCTGGCCAGTATCCCGGAGAGTTCCTTTATACACCTTTCCGACTGTACTCTCACCTAGTAGGGTTTCACGACGGAAATTCTTGGTGGCCATCAACATCTCCCGAAAACCAAAATTACGAGCAGAATTTTCTCCAACTTCATTCGTTTCATTTGTATCGGTGGCAGCAATTTCTTGATTTTGCTTATTTGGTTGATTAGCATGTCTTGATGGTGAGCCCATAGTAATTACTAAAATAAAGAACTTACATAATTAGAGTTCTTGGAAATAATTGAAACCAAATCTAGTGCATATACATGAAGGTCTCAATTTAGTTTCTTTTAAAATCAAGGAATGTATGGATCATTGGATTATAAAAAAAGCAACCAACAATTATACCGTGCACTACCATAATACGACATAACGAAGAATTGATCTGTAAATTAATGATTGTTGGACTAATTGTTAATCAAGTTCAAGCAAGTTATGGGTTAGAAATGTAATTATGTTAAAGTTACACTTTTAGATAGATTGTGTAAAGGTTAGAAGTTAGAAGGATCAATTATGAACAAAAGGGATACGTTCATTAAAAGAAACTAGGTGACCGTTCGGAAAGGGACGCAACGATTCAACAGGGTCGCCGGAACCCTAGGATGAAGAAGAAGACGACGGTCAAGATTAAAGCGACGGTTAAAGACGGTTATGACGATTCTGAATCGTCACCATAGATTAGTATAAATAGGAGATTAGATTCTCATTTATGTAACCCACTTTCAGAATATAAATTTACGATTACGAATTTGCTGTTCTTGTTTGTTGTTTGTTTGTTGGTTGCGATTGGCGAGTAGAGAGAAGAACGAATCAGAGATTGATTGACGTTCTACAGTGGCATCAGAGCCTTGGTTTGGGAAGGATCAAATACTCGCCGGAAAACAGTTGCCGGAATTTCGCCGAACGGAACAGCAGAAGGAACGACGACTGATTGAAATTGTTTGATTACCGAAGGTTTGAAGTGAATTCACGGTTGATTGAACTGATTTGTAAAAAGAAAAGAAGGACGATTTGTGCACCAACCGAAAAAAAGATAAAAGGCCGACGAACAGGAAGAACGGGAAACGTACGGTGGGTTCAAAGTAATTAAAAATTGATTTATTTTTGTGTGGTTTTCTTGTGCGAAGAAGAAAACGAACCAAAAAGGAGAATACAACCAGTGGGTTCAAAAGGCATTGACGATTAAAATTGGTTTTATTTTTTGGACTTTTTCACGTTGGGATTTCCAAAAAGAAAAGGAAGAAAGTGCCAAAGGAAGAACACAGACCATAGTTGGTTCGAAATCAAAAGATCAAAAGGAAGATTTTTTAAGGAACTGTTCGACAGTTTCAAAATTGGATTTAAATTGGTTGTGACTTGTTTATTTTATTACACACACTTTGTGATTTAAGGAATAATCACAAAAGGAGAAAAGGAAATTCTCAAGGAAAACCAAAGTGGTTCAAGAACGCGAGACGGTGAAGTTGGGAACCAAGTTCAAAAGGGAGGCGATCTAAAGACCGGATCAAAAGCCAAAAGGACTCAACACAAGGATTAGCAAATCCAGGTTTCATCAAGACTTTACAAATATTAAGATCATAAAATCAGATTTAATGGGAGACGAACAAGAAAATAAATCCGGTTCAGATAGAAGTGTAGTTATGTACAAAGAAGGAGGATCTTTATCAAATTTTAGTTGCCCTATTTTAAAAGCTACAAATTATACGATATGGTCTATACGTATTAAGACCATATTAGAGGCAAACGGGTTGTGGGAAATGATAGAACCAAGTGCTACTACACAACCAGATGTGAAGAAGGATAAAGCAGCGATTGCACATTTATTTCAAGCACTATCAGAAGACTCAGTATTACAAGTTGCAAGTTGCAAGACTGCCAAAGATGTGTGGGATGCACTCAAGACAAGGCATATTGGTGTAGATCGAGTTCAGAAAGCAAGATTACAAACACTCAGAACAGAATTTGAGTTGTTGCAGATGAAAGAAGATGAATCCATTGATTCATTTACTGCGAAGATAAACGGTATTGTTACGAAAGCAAATGGTTTAGGATCAACGATTGATCAACCAAGTTTAGTACGAAAACTTCTAAATGCTGTGCCAGACAAGTTTATTCAGATTGTGGCTTCCATTGAACAATACTCAGATCTAGACACGATGACTCTAGACGAGGCTATTGGTAGATTGAAAACATTTGAAGAAAGAATACGAATGAAGAAAGGAAGCCTAGTGAACAATTCAGAAGAACTTCTGTATGCAAGACATGATAACAAATATGGACGTGGACAACGCTTTGGTAATCATGGACGAGGTCGAGGAAACAGAAGTTATCAAAATAGAGGTGGAGGTACCTCTTATCAGTCAGGGAGAACCGACAACAAACCACAGAGAAACAATGACGAGCATGCAAAAGATAAATCTCAAATTACATGCTACAATTGTCAGAAACTTGGCCATTATGCTTATGAATGCCAAGATAAGAAAATTAAGA
>WOUH02000045.1:2130742-2154251 GCA_009936405.2 Stevia rebaudiana | reverse complement strand
ACATTTTAAACAAACGTTGTTTTGAATCTGATCAAATGAGGTTGTTTTTAATCTGTTCTGTTGACCCCCCCCCCCCCCGGGGGGGTGTTCTAAACGATCTACTTAATATAATGGAGTTGCTCCACTATTTCATATGCAAGTCATACTCGCGTTGCACTCGACTCTTTTAAAACAACATGCCTCCAAGTTTGTTGTTTGTAGTTATAATGTAGGTACATTAATCAAGGTAAGTTTTTAATGGTTAATACATAAAGTATTACATGATTTTCTCTAACATGGTGTATTTATCTGTTTTTGATAATGTGCAGATTATAGAGTAACATATTTGTAGTTTTCTCATTTAGTCTTGAAAGAACATCAATGGTTGAACACTTTACTATTTTGAAAAAATTACATAGGCTTGCCTATAAGTGAAGATTACAAAGCAAAACAGAATGGCGATCCCTTTCTTCGTGTAACACTAATGAACTTATGGAATCAGGTGAGCATATGGTTGAACACCACCGAATTGCTTCCGGAACGGTAAGTTTCGTTTTCACTTTTCACATACAGTTGTTGATATTTTTTGTTTGGATGATGCTGATGTAAATTTTGTATTTAGGTATTAAGAGCTGATAAACATCAGTTGACATGTTGAGATTTTTGACAAAAAGGTATACAAAATGACCTGTTAAAAGTGGTACACGTATTGCACATTTGATGATCCACTTTGAGTTTTTGGTTATTCTATCATGAAATCAGAGATTTGGGAATATCATTTTTGCTGGCTAATTTTTCTAAAATAGTATTGACATGGATGAGGTGTGTAATTAGATTCCATATTTAGTTTTTACTATTTAGTATTCACTAACCCCTTTAGAGTAGTTTGCATTCTTGATTGAAAGATGTTATATCATCTGACAGTTTGTTATCTGATCAAGATCAGTTATCATTCATGCAATCGGGTTAGTTATTGCACCAAAAGATCGACTTCCTTTTTGATTTAGTTCTTGCTCAATGAGAACTAAAGTTTAGCAAACCACGTGCATCCTTATGGAATCTAATTTTTATTTATGTACACATTTAACAGAGTTAAATATTTCTGTTGTTCATATAAAACTGTTGAGTTCTGATATTTCTATTGGTCATATAAACTGTTGTACTATAATTGGTGTTGCTATTTAATTTGACACTAATGTGTTATTGTGACTCTTAAATTGGCAGGTTTGTTGATGCAGTTTGCCTATGTAGAGGTTTGTTTGTAGTAGTCTGGGTGGTTGTTTGCGTTTTTTTTCTTTTGCAAGCTATATTTCTGCTTTGTGAGCCATGTGTGTTTTATGTCTTTTTACTTTTTAGCTAATTTTAAGTTCTTTCACTTCAATATAGTGTATCATCTATGTTGTTTTCCTTTAACGAATGAATTTAGTTTGACATAGGTAATATGCTATTTTTCTTAAGGTTGGAATACATTTAAGAATAAAAAATCACTTTTATTTTATTTAGTAATTGAAATGGTTTTATGTTTAGAAATCTTATAATTCTATTTCAGTGTTGTATGTAGCTGGTATAATCTACAAATAACATTCAATAATAGGACATATTTGGTGGCTGTGTTGTCGCATCTTTTTCATGTAATATTTGGTTCTCCTATTGTTTTGTAAATATAAACATTTTGTAGTACACATGTTATGACTTTATTTTATAAAGGTATGGGTGTTTGGTGTAAACAAGGGAACCGCGTCGCAACGCGCGCCCCGTAATCATCTAGTTGGTTTTTGTAACCCATGTAATGTTAAAGTCATTTAGTTTTGTTAAAGCCGTGTACTAGCTTGGTGAATTAAGAGTTGGTTTTTATAACTAGTGTACGTATTGATAAAGTCAGTTCTTTTGTTAAACCCGTGTATTGACTTGTTGAATTAAGAGTTATATTTTAAAACCTGTGCACTGTTATAGAAATAAAGTTGATTAAATTCAGTCATAAACTAGTGGTAGTCGGTATGTTAAGATTAGTAAAAAGAGGTCATACAAAATGGTTTAAGACCATAGAGAAAGAAGTTGTAAGTTCAAGAGAAGGAGGAACAACAATGAGTTTTAAATGTCACATGTTAAACTCCACAAATGTCATACCCTCAACCAACGTCTATGAAGCGTGACGGTCATGGAAATCATTGACATTGATTACATTGGACGACCACTAAGTGAAAAAAATTTGTGCATAGTATTTCGTTACAAAATACTAAATTGTTTTATAGCTGATTGTAAGAAGCAAAGTATGGAAATAATGTTTGTTTCATAAACTTGTGATTAATTAGTTGCATTCCTATGTTAGAGCATCCCATATATAAGCACAACTAATATGCTTTAGCGTTCAATTAACTGACATACATGAATAAAACTGGGTCAACAATAATGTTGGTGAGTTCACATGTTTTAGTGGTAAATGTAAATCTTTGATATGGAGACCACAAAACTATCTATGATTTGATTGTTGATCAAACAATGGATTCATATTACCATACGCACACCGAAACCGTTGATATTTTCCCCTATCCATGTCTACCAGTCATGGAAGTGAAATAGACTAGTAATGCAGCCGTTTAGACCTACAATCAAAGTTAACGAGATTAACTCGGGTGGAGGTATCAAGCCCGAGTGTACCATCCATTTAATTTAATCACCAAAACTATGTTCAACTATATAAAATAGTAAACCGAAAACACATAAACAAGATTGTATGAAAGTTGTCATATATATAATAAGCATTCAATTAATTGCCTGATCTTGATGATTTACAGCATGAAAGGACGGTGGCTCTGGGGTATGGCCGAGACCAAAAGACTTAATATGGTCTTTAAGTGATCTCTTGTGCTTGAAATCGGAACCACAAACACACAACCACCGTTTGCCACAATTCTTTTCATGTGTCCTCCAATCGCCTTTAACCGCAAAACTCTTTTCACACTTTCTACATGAAAAACACTTAGCCCCATGTTTCCTTTTGTAATGTGTTTGAAGTGTCCTGAAATCCTTGAGGGGCTTAGACCGCGGATGGTTAATGTTGTTCTTGCATTCTTCCTCACAACAATAACATGGCACCCCTATCATTACTCGTGGTTGTGTTCCACGAAGCGATTCGGCTCCTTTTCTATATTGTGATCCATGCCCCCACATATGCATCTACCAAAATATTAGAAACCCTAATTTTAAAACAATTATATGAAATGATGAGTTTTTTTTTATTAAACTCACATCAAAAGGTCTTAAACACGTACAGATATGAATCATGCATAAAGTTTTGCATCAAGCACATAATATGAATGTTTTGAACACAAATGTATCCATAATTATTGGAATATAATTTGGCATCACCTGAAGATTGTTGTAACGATTGAAGATTTTATCACAGATTTGGCACGCGAAGTGACTGAATCCAGCAAGTATTTGTGCACGACTAGGTATCCAGTACCCACGCATATTTCCCACGGTTTTGTTATTGTTGTTAACAATGCTTTCATCATCAACAACAATAATATTGTCACTGCTACTAGAAATGCCGATTTGCAATTCTAAACTTTCATCTTGATCACTAGTTGCAACTTTAGTACTTGATCTTGAACTAACCTCGAGCTTGCATGGTTCATGTGGAAGAAAGCTAAAAAAGGGTATGGTTTTGAAAGACTGTTCTTCATCTTTGTTCTTGAAAAAATCAAAGGGCTCATAAACCGCACTCGAAGAAGCAAAGAGATCCATGTATAGTTAGTGAAGTTGAATAATGAGAGTAAATATATAGGATTAGAGGAGGGATAATGTATAACTGGAGAGAATGAAATGGTTGATAGAAATGGATGTAATTACTCTTGTTTACTTTCGTAAACTTAATATATTTTTAGGTATGAAAACTAAATACCTTAAATTCAATGGTCCCGACTTAATTGTCATTAAATTTGGAATAATATTCCCGCATAAGGGTTTAAAATTCTTTGGTAAAATTGTTTTCAAGTGGTAGAAATCATGTATTTATGATGTGTGTTTTCAATAACCTCACATTCTTGTGTATATTCTCTTGATAGAAAGGCATGATTAGTTGAATTATGATCTTACAAAATATAATTCGAAGGTAATTACCAACTCAGGAAGATCAACACTACATATTCCTAGCACATTTTTTTGTTTGTAACATAATGTGCACATTTGTTTTTATGTCACAATGTGATGACGATCGACTTATCTTAGTTTGATCATCATCTCATTTTCTCATTAAGCAAAAGGTCCAAAATAGATTAGAACGCTCGTGAAATAGTGTTTAAGTCATGTAATCCTTCTTTTTTCAATAACTCAATAAAAGAATTTATGATTCTTAAAGGAGAATAGAAGAAATTATACTTTGACACATTATCTTAGTTCAGTAAGATCATATGATCTCAGCTAAATTCTGGATATATATATGTCAAGATCCCATAAACAATAGATAGTTGAATTGAAACTGATGACCACTTGATGACATGTATTATTTTTTGTTAGTATTAGGTCGAAGAAAAACAAAACTGGAGTGTAGCCAAGCGGTAAAGCAACATGGTTCAGTCACTCTATTATGAGGTTCAAGTCCTTTAATTTTGTCTAGGAGTTTCTCTTACATGCATGGGTTCTAGTGCGCGTTCATAAGTTATATTTGCTTGCTATGTACTACGAGCCTCATACAAAGGCACAACCCTTTAACATGATGAAGATGGCCTACCCTCTTTTATTTTTTTTTCCAATCTTCATTTTCTCTTTTCTTTTTCTTCTTTTTTGGAAAACTATTTTTCTAAAACGGATCTTGAACCCTTAAACTCAATCAAAACCCTTAAACTCAATCGAAATATCTTATACCGGCTTGCCCACATGAGCTCAACTCCATTCAATCTTTATTTTGTACATCTTTTTTGACATGTATAGCTCCATTAGTAGAGTATTGGGCTTGTAAGCTAATGATCGTGATGATCGCGGGTTCAAGTCATGGACTTATAGTTGTAAGATCTTATAAGGCTGGTGCTATCCAAAACTAAGTCAATGTACTTGGTTTTCATCCCACAAGTCCAAGTTCTACTGAAGACATAGTCTGTCGGCAGATAAAATATCTGCTGATACTACTCATCACTTCTGTTGATGAAATAGTTTATTTGCTGAACAAATGATCTACCGAAGATTCAGAGGCCTACCAATGTACAAAGTTCTACCGATTAATAAGTTTACTTATGTTCAACATCTACTGATAAGTTGCATGAAAGATCTACCGATAACCTGCAGTTGTCGAAGAAGCATCTTGTATATGCAGTACATCTGAATAGTTGACTTGATTGTTCTGCTAACAAATAGTACAATCGTGTGACTCATCTGTCCCCACTAATGATAAAGATTAATGTATCCTTAACCGAAGATTTCAACAGAAGATTTGATGCAAATTACATTTAATGTTTGTGTTAACGTGTGAAGTTATGTTTGTTACATCCTTGTATTGTGACTAATATAGTATAATATGTTCGTACTATAATACACACTAGATACATATACTTTCCGTTTCTAGTTAATCTAGTGTGTAATTTTTGCGGGCATACAACTGTAGCTTTAGTATAGAACTACTCACTTGTAATTCATTATATACACTTGCAACTTTGAATATTGAGTGACAATATACTTTGAGGTTGTTTGAATACTTGTTCTTACTTTTTGCTTGAGTTGCAAACTATTTGAGTGTTAGTAAGAAACTACTTGAGTATTGATGTGCTGTAAAACACACTACATTCTACGCTGTATATTGAGTCAATGTTATATAGATTTGTATAGTTTTCTATTGATTCATATACGTTTCATGCTTATACTTAATTTCTTCATGTTTCTCAGGTGTTCGTGTTAGAAACGATGTTTTGGAGCTTAAACGAACAAAGAACGAGCATCCGAGAAGAAACGAGACGAAGGTACGAGAAAAAGTTAAAAAAAGCTGGAAAATCAGTCCCATGCGATACGCGCAAGAGTCCCTCTTGTCCCGCGCGTATCGCCTTCGTCTAGAAAAGTGAAATCAACCATCCCGACTATTTTGTCCGGGGCGGTACGCGCATACCCCCTTCCAGTTGCCGCACATATCGCGAGAGGCCTTAAAATTGCTACAAACCTAATTTTGAACCTATAAGTTGAAACCTATCCAGTTGTTTTAGAGTTTGATCCCAGATGCAATTTAGCACGGTTTTGGACAAGGAAGAGGATGGAATAATCAAGTTTGGAGCTGTTTGGATAGCTAATTCGGTTTGTTTAGATTGTAGTTGAATATTGTTTTAATTTGTTTGACTTCAGTTCTACTTCTTTTCTAGTTTGAACGATGTCTACTGTTTATTTAATGATAATTGTGATGATTGCAGTGAATATGCTTGGCTAATTTCGTATATAGTTGCTTAGGTGATGTTGATTGCATGATTGTGAGTTAATAATGGTGTTTGGACTATGATACTTGTTAATTGGTAGTTACCTAAGTTAAAATACAGGCTTTAATTAATCACATAGCAGTTAGGTAATAGTAATTGGTAATGAATTCAAGTCTAGGTGTAGTTTGTCTATGAATTGCATTGTTGTCTTGTTGAATTTGCTAGTTCAATGTCTACCACTCTTCGTCAAAATTAGGGAAAGAGAGAAAAAGGAAGTAGAAAATACGAAGAAAAAATATCGAGTACAGGAGGATATGGAAATTTACCTATTTATAAAGAAGCCAAGGGGTTTATATAAACCTCGGTGCAAGTGGAAAAGGAAAAAGGGAAGGTCACGTCAAAAGTCAGGTTCAATCGAAAGGTCCAATAAAGGCAAGACACGTAAAAGAGAGAACACGAAATTCAAAACACTGAATAGATGTAAAACCACTGGCCTATCAGGAGGCTTCCCGCCCAGAACTAATGGAGAGCCAAATTGCCATCATCAGGAAGTTTAAAAAATATCCATGAAATCAAACTTCTAGCCCGGAATGCTCTCGGTCAAACTCTAACATACCGGACTAGGGGACTTGAAGAGAATAGTAAGTAAAACGAATGGATCGACCCGGAAAGCCCAATTACCGACCCAGCGGTTAACCTGCTTAAAGGAAAAAAGAAGTGTTAACAAACTAATGACACATGACAAGGATTTAAAGGCCCCAGAAACCCGTACTCATCCGAGCACTTGATAAAAGAGCATGCTTTCCTCACCAGTGGACCCTACGTTTAACCACCTATAAATAAACCATTAAACAACAGAGGCCGACATCAACAATTTCCAGAGAGAATTCGATTTCAAGCATTGAATTAGATTTCCTCATAGACCGATAGTATAAACAGAGATTTGGATCTTATTTGATTGTAATTGCTTGTGAAACAGAATTACTATTACAACTAGTTTTCTGTTTCTTCAATTTCTAACCCGACGACTCTTTAACGATGACAAAAGAACCTTGTAACGACGAAAATATTCCGAAAAAATTTGATATGATGACCCAACGACAACTATGTGTCGGAAAAGTGTCGTACTAAATAAAGTTTGTTGTAGTGTTATAACAAGATATTTATAATATATCTCTTTACAGTTTACACAAACAAATTTTAACACAGTTGAAGATCTAATCCTTTTTTTTTAATTTTTAAATTTATTTATTTAATTTTGTGTTACTGAAAATTTGATTTTTCAGTTTGCTTTGTAGAAATAATATATGTATCGTTATCACATTCTTGATCAATGGTCGACATATATAAGTAAATAGGAAGTTTCATTTGATAGTAGGGGACACTGTGGTCGTTAATCTTTAGTAAAAAATAGTCTAGTATAAATAATTTAGTATTTGTATTGAATTTTTTTTATACTTTATTCTTTTTGTACTATAATTTTTTGTAGTGTCTTTTTTGTTTGTACTGGATTCATTTTATACTGGATTCTTTTTGTAGCGTATATTTTTTGTACTGGATTTTTTTTACGAGATTTTTTTGTGCTAAATTTTTTTTTGTACTGGATTGTTTTTGTATTTGATTTTTTTTGTACTAGAGTTTTTTGCACTGTATTTTTTGTACTGGATATTTTTTGTGCTGCATATTTTTGTACTATATTGTTTTTTATTAAAGATTAACGATACAAATGATTTTTAGTTTCCTCCTTTTTTATGGTTTATCATTAAACCTTTCTCTATAGCTTTAATATTTTACTAAACGAACTAGTAATATCTTTTATATTTTTATTAGCATACATAAATTCTTTTTTAATTCAATGTATGTTGATATTTTACATGAATCTACAAAAATAATGTGTCGTTGAAGATTACGATTATAATTAGGAGTTAAAATTTGATTAAAATGTTACTGACTCAGAGTAGGTACTTGAAGGTTAAGATGTCCCGTATATCATCGAAATGCTAAAAATGCATTAAATCTTTTAAATAAGCGTGATATTTATTTGGCCACATACCTACATTATCATCGATGATAAGATAGTTGATGAGGGCAAGGTTTTTACGAATTAGTATTTTGTCGGTCGTTGAATGGTAACGAATTAATTTCTTGTACTGTCAAATGCAGTGGAATTACTTATACCATACTAAGTCGTTTCAGAACAACTATAATATTTCTTTTGTTTCTTAAATTAGTAACGAAATGTAGAAACGTAAATGAAAAGTTTTTAAACTTGAAAGAAAGTAGTGGAAGTAATCCCTAAGGTAACAGTATAATTAAGTCTTTTAATTGGCTCGTTTACTACTTTAGGATTAGAAGGTTTATGTGAAGGAATTGAAATAATGGGTTTCGATATGTGTAGTTTGTACATAAAGTCAACAAAAGTCAAACTTGGTTAAACCGGTCAACAAAAGTCAAACTTGGTCAAACCTTTAAAATTAACTTGTGATTTCACTAAATTGAACTTAAGGAGTTGTTTGAAATTACAATGGGTCATATGGGTCAACAAACGAACTTAAATAAACAAACACTTACGTAACCCATGTGAATTAGGTCTCGGTTAGCAGGAATTGTGTAACCGCTCTATTTGCAAACACTTGAAACTTTTGAACTCACAAGAAGGTCTTGGTTACCGCCACATTTGCTATTTTAATTAATTTTCTTTTTGGAGTGAGAAAACATACAACCACTATTTTTGGGCATGTTAGACATTTATTAAGTATTTGTTTATTTTAGTGCCTATAATATTCACCAAATATGAAAGTCCTTTACTAGTTTAATAGGATCGTTAGTAAACTTACAACACGGAAATCTTGAATAGTACTATTGGGTATAACATGTCCCACCTGTCGATTGAAGGTCGTGCATGTGTAATATTGTCCTAAACACGTTTCTTTACCTTGATCGGTGAAGATAGTTGACTTAAGACCCAATTGAAGAGGCCAATCCCAGCAGGCCAGAGTGAAAAGCCCTCTAGGGTACGCAATTCTTCATCCACTATGAATAAGAGGTTCATTCTTACTACGAGAGAGGTTTTGTAGTATCTGTTGGGCAAAAAGTAGTAAAATTTGAACCTACTTTACTCAAATAGAATAGTATAATTGAAAGTAAGGTTCGTATCCTCAGGGATAGGGATACAGATTAACTAATTTTTATACCAAAAACGGTTTAACACAGCTTAATATTTTAAATGGGGGGTTTTAGTTGTGAAAAATTATTAAGAAAAAGTTAATTAAATTGCAAAAAAGGGATTTCAAATGTTTAAAAAAGTAATTCCAACACATGTGTATTTTTCTTTGTTTGACTCGGCTTACGATCACTAACGAGTAAGGTGCAATGATCTTATCAATAGTTTGTATCAATATTAGACGTCACGCCGTTCGGACATCCACTTCATCTGATGTCCAACCAAACGCAGTTCGTTGATTCGAGCCAACCCGCTACTCCAAGCTCACGCCGTTCGGATCTTAGCGTGCGGGTTGCAATGATGAAAGTACCAATTATAATTAAATACACACGCCGTTCGGTATATTTAACTAGATTGTGTGATTATATAACGAAGTTAAATTCATAGATAAACACAATCCGTTATTTGTTCTTATTATTAAAAATTAAAAAGTGATTAAGTTATTAAAAATTAACGAACTTTATTAGAAAAATTAATAAGTTGATCAGGTTTATTAACAATCCAATATTTAATATGAAATAGATTCCGGGTTTAAGATTAAGAATCAACACAATCAAACTAGATCTCATAGACGTTTCACATAAAGATTTGAATAAAAAAAATAAAAAAAAAAAAAAAAAACCTAATGTAAGAATCTAAATTGTTTAGCCAAACATAATTAAATCAATCAAACCGTTCAAGAAAGAAAACATAAAAATTAAACTTACGAAACAAAGAATAAATTAATTATCTTTGCAAATCATCCACAAGAGAATTTCAATTGTTGCTTCTCGATTTCTTGCTGCCGTCCAAGTCTCAAGTCGTCAAAAGATGGGATCCCCCACTTCTTTCTCAATTTGCCGTTTTTGTAATTCCCCAATTCTAGGCCCACATCTTTTTCTTCATTTACTCTTTGTTGACAAGTAATATAGCCCACGTAAATATTCTAGTTAGCCCAATACCATTATTTATTATTTTCTTCTAATGCCAAGTTACTAACCAGAGGTTTCACACGGTTAACTTTCACACGTTCTTTAATCTTGCAAATCAACATTTTATCTTTAGTGATCCTTCAATGCTTCCCAATAACCATCTAGATCCGTAGCAATCACTCCGTCCCTACAAAAACAATAAAAACAGCACAAAGGAGATTCCGCTCCACCAAAACTAGTATTATGCAAAACTATATGATATTAACAAGAATAATGCATGATATGTATCAAAAAGTGAATTTTAAAAACCCTATAAAAGGTGCATGTAAATGCTACTAGCAGTATCTCTCTCTAGCTCACACATACTATATTACACACAGTCATGAGGCTTCAACTTGACTTAAACGACGGAGTATCTTGTGAGCCTATATGGCTATATTTGATTGGGCCCTTCAACGTAATTCTACATGTAACTGTAACTAGCACAAGATCAAAGTCCTCCATTGATGATCTAAGACAAGATTGCTTCTCTCTTTTTTGTTAAAATACATGTCCAAACCAATGTGCACGGGTATATGTCTCTTCATTTTATATTGTGAAAAAGTAATAGTGTGTAACTATCTTTATGGCAACGAATTAACAATAATTGTTGATAAAATTTTACCGATTTAGTTAAACCGAAATATATAGCATGATATTAGTGACGAAACATTGATGGAGTTACTCTCTAAACTTTATGGTAGAGTTATTTAAATATAGAGGGATTATTCATAAAAGTGCAAGAAAACTAAAAAAATCATAATAAACCGATTCAAACAAACTTCGATTTAAGTCATTCTATCGGCATTGAAACTGCCTCATCAAATCCTAAACCTTAAACCATAAATCCTAAATCCTAAACCTAAACACGAAAAGCAATGACGAACATGAAGGCACAATGATGAGTAGGAAGTCAAAATTAGTTGAAAACATAAATTTTAAAGTTTAAAGCTAAACCGTTAAAATTAAATGTTAAATGTTAAAGCCTCAATTGTTAACCTAAACATTAAACCCTAAAACTACACCCATAAACCTAAATCTAAAGATAAAATCTAAAGATAAACGTTAAAAGCTTAACGTTAAAAGGTAAATCTTAAAAACTAAACCTTTTATTCTAAAACATTAAACTAAAATACAAAGGTAAACCTTAAAAGATACTTTAACCTTTTTCATGAATTTTATCCGTAATTAGGTCACATAAAAGACCACTTTGATAGTTTTATCGATCTTCATGTTATTACGTACCCGTAAAAAAAATTCCCTAAAACAATATTTACATATTTTTTGGCATAAAATAGATTTAACATATATAAATGGCTTATCATAATTAACAAAACAAAATATTTGTTTGTACCTGAAAAATCAATAAAAAAGGCCTTTCTACAGAAGTAGTATAGCTTGTATGGTGTAGTACGAATGTTAAGCCTTTTAGGGGCTATATTTCCGGATCCTGTCCTGACGACATGTCGTCCGTATAAGCTTAAAACCACATTTGCCGATGACATGTCGTCAGTAATGATGTCATGCGTTTAGTGCCCTCACGTCGTCAGTGTTAGCGTCACCGGTATAAATTCACCTATTCCGATGACATGTTGTCACCACTAAACTTGTCTAATAGAATTTTTAAAAATAAAATATAATGAATTATATAATCTTATAAAACAAAAAATGTATTATTAATCTGTGGTGAGTGACATGTGGAGAGGGCAACCAAACTTTCAATATTCACCGGTAGCGACGACATGTCATCTGTATAGGTTGAGCTACATATCGCTACATGACGAGATTCTTGTAGTGGTAAAACACTAAAACCAGTTGCTTAGTGGTGTTTGCAAGGTTAATGCATGTAACCGGTTGTTACAACTCCAGGTTTGGTGCAAAAGCGACAATAAGAACTAAGAAAATCTGTTAATCTATGCAATAGAAAATTAGCAAGCTAAAATCAAACAGCAAATGTATAATAAAAAGAATCTACACAATAAAGAGTTTGGCTAGAGTCCAAATATTAACCGAAATTAAAGCCACCGAATTATCATTATAATAAATCAAAAGCTAAATCCTGAAATACTACAGATTTGCTCATTTTATTCAAGAAATGCTGTATATGAGTAATGAGTTGGTATTGTACAAACCAACAATTTTTATAATCTAATTATGGACAGCCCACATGACCATTATTATCTTGGAGTACAAAAGTTTGATTGAATCAGAAACTAAAATCTGAAAAGCAATTACGTATTAACTATTTGTTATAGATTATTAAAAATGTCTAAAGACAAGCAGATAAATGTTTGTGATCTTGCTGTCTGTAGAGGAATTAAAATTGAGCGTATCAATATAAATTCAAGAGACGTGATAATCATTTCAGATAAAAATTATCTGGTTTTGACAGGATAAAACTTATATTTGTCACAAAACTTCACTAGACAATCTAATTTGGGAATTTGTACATGTGAAACTCGTTTTCAATATTAGCACAATTTAGGTCACTTACGGATTCAAAATGCACCTCCCAAATGCCAGATTTTTGAAATATTTCCAATTTCGAAATAGTTACTATTCTAGGGACTCCAAATGCACTAACAAACTCCCCCTAGGACCTAACTAATAGCTTCAAGATCTTCAATGATGTAAACTCGACCAGTCAGTGCCTGAATGTATGCTAAACGCAAAATAAATGTGTATAACATCGTATAAACTACAAGGCTTGATCTACATACTCCTTCTTCTACAACATCTTGTTATCATATAACGTGTCGATGTCCATAGCTGACAAGTTCACAAACTACATTATCGTAAAACGCGTATTACTTCGTGCTAATCTTCCAAAACGGTAACCGCTTCACCCATTGCATTATCGTAATACCATCTGCCAATACGTGCAGAGAAATCTGAGCCATTTTCTTCAAAAAGATCTTTTTCATCACACTTGGTGGTATGTACATCTAAATAACTTTCGGACGTTTAATTCTTGGATCAAGTTCACTTTTGCTGACAATACGCTTTGAGAACTGAGGCGTGAATTTCTTCCATCCAGTTTGATACTTAAAACATAGTTGATTTTTGAACCAAATCCGTAAACTGTTACTCCCACGTGCATTTTTCACCAATATACTCTTCTGTGCTAGAATCTGAACATCAAAAGGAGGAATCGTGCGAAGATCTTTGATTGTTGCAAAATACTGAATTCCATGCTCCCTCTTCACAGTATAACAATTAAGATCATCCAAATAAGCCCAACTTAACTAATAATGATTCCCGAAGCTACTTTGCATTTGGATTTAACGAATTATGCCTGAGTAACTAGACTTGGCATAGAATCAGCAGTTGCGTAGTGCCTTTTTAGAATCACATCACATCTCTTCTTATTGTTTCTTCAGTTCTTTTGTCGGACCACAATTGGGTTAAGCATTGGTTTTTTTATAGCCCCCTTTTTAAGAGCTCTTACATGGATAGGCTAAATTTAAATCTTCTTTTTAAAAAGTACTGGTGTGTAAAAAAGTTATGTGCATTGCAACTTTTGGTTAAATCTTTCCATTATTCTCTTCTGGCGATTTTATAATTAACTATTAAACAACATGATCTAACGATAGAGGATCATCCCTAAACGTTTTAGGAATTTTGGTCTTTTAAGCTTAAATACATTATATATATATATAATATGAATAAAATAGAAATCCAAGTTTAATGAGAAAACTTATGAAACTCATATAAAAGATCATTATTATATTTTACTAAAATTAGTGTAGGCTTTATGGTACCCATATTCATCAGTTTAAAAAAAAATTAAAAAGACACTGAAGGCTTTTTATAATCCGCAAAGAATAAAATTAAAAATGTTATCATATGTAATGGATGGGTGCTCAAATTTGTTACATATGTAGCATATCTGTAATTTACTATAAGATGTCATTTTTTATAAGTTCTTTTTTTAATATTTACTTGACACTTTTTTATTTTTTTTTTATAAAAAGTCATAAAATTGAATATAGATTTAAAAAGTAAATAAAAATTACGATGTTACATATGTAAATATTAGCTTTCCACGGTTTTTTAAGTAAAGTGAGTTTTTTATTTATTTATTATACATTGCCTATATAGATACATGATGGGGGATCAAATGGAACTATTAATATTTAAGGAAAAACCAAAAAAACTACTATCAACTAATATATATATATTTTTTATTACTATAAGAAATTAGGGTGTTTACCTACACATATAAATATGTATGTAATCAAATTTTTTTGTGTATGTGTAGATAATGATTAGTTTATGCGTTTGTAATAATCTATACCTACAACCATCCACCAACACATCATAACATTTAGTTTATGTGTAGGTAAAGGCTAATATCTACACATAATAGACTTTTACCTATATACACACTTCACATAATATGTGTAGGTAAAGACCTAAATTTCTTCACACTCATAAGGTTAACAATGTAAAAAACAAAAAAATTTTAAAAATTAAAAAAAAAAACGTTGATCACATTTTACATATATGTAACTTGTATGTTATATGTATGTATATCGCATGATTTACAAATATGCTTTTTATGTTATTTATTGTTTTTTACATGTTTAACCTTATTAATAAAGATTATGGAAAAAAAAAGTTAAATAAATTGTTTGGTTTGTAATTTGATCTTCCCATGTATATAGTTATGTGAACCTAATTTTAAAAAGTTAACAAATACTTAATCTGTACCTCTATTTTTCAATCTAGGCTATACATTGAACAATCACTTTTTGAAATAAGTAACACATATATGTGTATGTTTCAAAATAAAGGGGCTAAATCAAGTAACACATATGTATATTTTTAAAAGAAGGTCAAAAAAGAAGTTTTTAGTTCAACCTCTGTGTGTATATATAGGTGAAAGATAATCTCGAAACTCACTTGAAATGCGAAAACTTTAGAGAACTCAAGCTAAAAATAATTATTATTTTTTAAAAAGACTCACTTTCAAATATTATTAGTAACTTTTTTGTAAAAAAACTAAAAAGTGTCGAGGAATTTTTTTTTAAATATGTAAAAAATAACAAAAAATCTCGTTTTATAAATATTTAACGAAATGTTACATATGCAACACATGTTACTTATGTAACTTTCCTAGGGTTTTTATAAAAACATTTAAAAAACTACTCGACACTTTTTATATATATATTTATTTATCAAAAGTCTTAAAATTTAATGTAAAATTTATTTAAAGAATAAAAAAAATAAAAAATTTAAAAAAAGTCGTTTTTACATACGTAGCATATTAGGGTTTAAGGTTTTTACATCTTTAATAAGATTTAGTTAAAACCACTCGTAAATATATGTATATATATGACAGCCTCTCTCTCTTACTACAAAGCCATAAACCCACCCCCACCTCTCATTTCTGATATACAGCAAATAATAGTTTGCAACTGTCGGATTCCTTCTCTCTCTTCACCATTCTTTTGCTAGGTTTTTATTATCACCATTTTCAACAAACACCATAATTAAGCAACAATCTTTCTTTCTTATATTCATGGAACTTCACGAGAGAAACAGAAAACAGGAAGATAGTTTTGATTCTGACTGAAGGAAGAATATTTGATCGATCTAGAAGCCTTTTCAAGTTCTTCATTAATGGCGTACCAACATTATCGATCTCCATTTGGTGATACCACTTTAACCAAAGTCTTTGTTGGTGGTCTTGCTTGGGAGACACAGACTGATGAGATGCGTACATATTTTGAACAATTTGGTGACATTCTTGAAGCTGTTATTATCACTGATAAAATTTCCGGAAAATCGAAGGGTTATGGGTTTGTAAGTTCTTTTTTCTTTCTTCATTTTTAATTCCATTTTTCTTTTAAAATCAAAATTATGTTTACTTTAATTTCTTACCTAATGCCAATATATATGCCATTGAATCTTCTAGGGTAATTAATGGGTTTTTTCCCAAATAAAATCATTTCAACTACAAATCTTCCATGACAACTGTCGTGCATGTTCTTGTATGTTTTTTTATATGTTAAAGTATATATACATACATACATGCATATATGTATTGTATATTTGTATCCAAAAAGTTATAGCGAATACTTTACATCATTAATGATTTTCTTTTTTAAAGTTTTTATATTAAAATAGCCTAACCTAAGGAGAAATATACATAGATTTATAAATTAAGTAAGTTCATATATCTTATTATCAAAAGTAAATATATATATATATATTTTCAGGTAACTTATCGAGACCCTGAATCGGCAAAACGAGCTTGTGAGGACCCTAACCCGATGATAGATGGCAGAAGAGCTAATTGTAATATTGCATCTCTTGGTCGACCTCGAAGTTCTCCTCATGGTTTGTTTACATTATTACAATATTTTTATATATATATTTTTTCAATTTTATAGTATAGCAAAATCATGCTCATTTAATCGTACTTTTAAATTTAGGTCACAAACCCTCATAAATGGTAGTCACGATGTCTCCTCGGACACATATTTATTAATTTTTAACTAGCAGAATTGGCTTGTGTTCCGTTTTTATTAAAATAAAAAATTAACAATCTTAATCATCGTTTTCAGGAAGGAATCAAGGTATAAATACGATAGGTCAATTAGGTGCATCATCATCTTATAGTGGAGTGGGACAACCAACACCACTAGGTCCTCCACCACAACCGTCGTCCGTCATGTATCCGCCATATGGGTTAGTTTTTTCTATACATTTGTTAACTCAAGAAACATTTATAAATTCAAGGACAGTTGGTCTTGACAGAAGAGGTGTTGGGTGTGGGGGCATAATTGCATAAAATGAGTTGGCAACATAAAAGTTTTGCCAGTGATTAAATGGAATACAGTGTTGACTTTGTAATTATTAGAAGTATTCAATATCAGTTTAAGAATAATAAATAGCTTTCTAAATTATTGTAAAAAAAGTAAGATCAATCAAACATTATTATCTAATATAAACTCATCTTTACATAAGGATATGTGTAGTGGTTTCCTAGTTAAAGTAACACGTAGATGACACATAAGCATTAACCATTTAATTAAAGCCTCATTTCATTTAGGTGTACTGGTTTTAACTAAAATTAGTTTCTTTGTATTGAATTAAAATGGTTGAACTGAACTTCATTTAATGTAAATTGTGTTTAACAATGATTAATGGCTTGGATAAAAATCAATGACACATCTTCAATGATTATCACGTGATGGTTTTAACTTTCCAAAATTCATTATTGATACTCGTAACAGGTTACACTACGCATAGTTTAAGATGTGACATAATTTCCACTTGTATATCTTAAAACTCATATCATCACTAGTATTTTCAAGTGTTATTTCTAAACCACCTTTAAATTCTTATTTCAAATAAGGGCAACAACGATCATTTTAAGGTGCATTGAATGTTTGTTTTACTTTCAAACTACTCAAACGGCTCTTTGACTTATTAAAAATTTTAAAAGGTTGTTTAGTTGAAAAAGCTACGTTGGTATTTGTAAAAAATCAAACGACTTTTCTAGTTGTTATGGATATATTAATTTCTTCTATAAAGATTTGGTTCAACTCTTCTAAATGCTCAAAGACTAAATTTTAATTATGAATAAAAAAAGATATTGAATATCGGAATACAAAGATAAGGTTGTTATTTAGTTTTTACAAGAAAAGGTGTAACTTTATTACCAAGTTGGCTGCAATTGCAGTCTTGCATAAGACTCCAGACAACCTTCAGCTTTTACAGATTTAAAATGGTCCCATCTTTTTTATTTAATTAAACCTGAAATATTAAGAATGCATGTTTTTTATTTATTCGGTTTAGGAGGAAAAAACATATGCTATTAACTGTTTAACAAGCATAAATCCATCAAAAACCATAGTGATAATTAAACGTGGTTTATAACTTCTTTGTAACATAAGCATTAAGTTTAAAATTAGAGATATAATCAATCTTTTAAAGCTCATTATGATCATTAAACTATGTTAACAACGCAGATACCCAACATATGCACCCGATTATGCTTACCAACAAGTAAGTCTTCTGACCATTCTCACATTTTCCTGTATTTTATGTATTTAAATAACAATTATCCATCTCTACACAATAACTATAGTTAGAGCATACACATTTGATTATTTAATTCTATATTATGATTTATTCAAAACTAATATCTTTCTTTTTCATTTATTTAATTTAATAATACTTCTTTATACATTTATTAATACATTTAAATAAAAAATTTTATAACTTTACCATTACCTTTTTCTTTTCCTATTTAATTAAATAATATTTTTTATACATTTATCATTATCTTAAACTTGATTTTTTATTTTGAAAGTCGATATCATTGGATTTTTAATATAAAGATTAATTAGATATTTTATAATTAAGTAATATGAAACCTTTTTTATTTTTTTTGAAAAGATATATGCAATTAAATATTAAGTTGTTAACTTTCCTTAAGTTAAAATCTTGATCAGTCCCATCAAAAACATGTGTAAAAAATTCCTCTTAATGCTGCAGAATGTACAAATATAATAATATGAAATTGAGTGTAATTGTGGTTTAGCAGGCAATGTACAACACTTCTTCATTTCAACAGCCACATTATCAACAATTGTACGGGCCAACAGCCTCCACACCATATTACTATGCTCCTACACCCAGAGGAACATTTGCAGCACAACAAGCGCAACGTATCCATGGACCGTCTTATCTTTACTATCCTACGCCCCAGATGGAACCCACAACATTCTCTGGCTATGTTACGCCACCACCTCCCCCTTTGTTACTCCCCACGAGGCATCCTTTTCCTTCTCCGTCTCCCACGGGTAAGTTTTTTTTACAACTTGTTGATTCTGAAAATATAATTATTACATTTGTTAATATTCAAAAATAATAATTAAGACATCAATTAAATGCTTTTAGGATTAGTTTATATTGTTTTCAATATTAACCTACTCTTATATACATGTCATTATGTGAATGTGTGTTTGGATAATTTCGGGGCCCATAACAACCATGTGAGATGAGCTGTAAGGGGTGATGGTCATAGGCCCACGGTGGGGTAAATGGGAAATAATGCCAGATGTACACAATGAGTAAACCAAAAACAGTCAAACAGTTGGAATACATGTGAATACAAGATGCATTTGTTTGTGCATAGGGTTTGTTTAGTAAAATGATTAGATTTTTCTTCTTAGACTAGGTTTTTATGTTAATTGAGATTTTTTTTACCTATAATCAACCAATTATGGATTTGACACCATTTAGGTTACCAGATGGTTGTTCAAATGTCAATTGTCATCCTAACATATTAAGAAGCCAAGTGAATTAAGATAATTCATGACGTATTCAAGATGAGAACAGTAAAAAGGTAGCTCCAACGTGTTAAGCCTGAACGAGCCTTAGCCCAAGCCATGAAATTTGACTTATTTAGTTATTGAGTGGTCGATCCTCACTTATCGAGCTCGAATCAACTCACGAGCCTAACCAAGGCTTTTATTTATATAAATAATTATTTTTATATATAAAATTAGGATAATATAATTTAAGCATATATATAATGTTATTTATGTAAAGTGTAGTTATAAATATATATATAAATAAAGTAAATTACTAAACTGAACCAAACCGAACTTAAACTTGAAAAAAATTTTAACACGCCGAGCTTGATCTTTCTTAAATCAAAATAAGTTGAGCCCGTCCTTGAATCATATGAGCTCGTTAATTTACACCCGTAAACTCGGCCATTATTAGGATTGTTGCACGTACATAGGTTCTTCATTTTAAGTACAAGATCATTTGATGTCTCTGTATGAACTTATATTGTTTAACATGAATTAGTAATAATTATATATTAGATATAATTCGTACGAAATTGACATATATTTATGGGCTTCTATAAATATGTTATCTTACGAATATGAAAGCGATCTCAATTAAAAGTTTAATTTTGACAACCATGTTTCACAAGACTATATGTAGTTCAACCAGATTCGAAAAAAAATTAAATAAATAAAAGTAATGTTTTCCATATAAAATCTACATTACAAGACCTTATGTACCCTTATGTTATTTATTTACATCACATACATACAAATTTATGTATGTACGTATGTAACTATGCATGTTAGCCACTCGTTTACAAATTACAGTTACTAATCAGTTCCCAATAATTGGTTTGTCCCATGCATTATTGAATTGTAAGTTACGTATGAACTGTAGTACATTATAACTCAAAGATATGCATCTTTGACCATGTTTGCATGTGTTATTGCTTTCAGGTTCCCAAACACCACAAAACATTACAGATGAAACAGAAGGTGGTGCAGTAACGTCAGAGAGTCCAAACACCGGAAGCCGATAAAAAACACACACGTACATGTTGCTTAAAAAGCAAACAAAATACATTGTTGACAGATATGGCCCTTCAAATCTTTGTATTCTTCAATTTTTCTGAAAGAATCATAAATAATTTCTCTTATATTTTGATTACAACGGCCGAAGAAATGCGACTTTCTGATTATTCTTTTTTCATTAATTCTTTTACCCACTTTTTTTTCTCTTTCCTTTTCTTTTATATATTAATTTAAATTATATATTGTAACTTTTACGTAAAATAAACAAAGAATATATCTCCAGAAGTTTACTTTAAGGTGTTACTCGTTTTGTTAACAAAATGAGTTTTTACTTTTTTAAAACGCAATCATTGAAATAGCTTTCTCTAAACAAGTTCAATGTATAGAATGATATTGTGATTACATTGTAAATGGTCACACAATAAGTATTGACAACTATTAAATGCGTTTATAAGATTTTTAACACATTAACGTGATATATTTGTGTCTAATTATATATAGAAATACCTATCGTTATAATAATATGAATTGTTATTATCTGAAAAATAATAATAAAAGTATTAAACATTAATAACTTTATTTCTATATGGTGGTTAAAGAATAATTCTTACTTGGTGAACAAGTTCAATTTTAAAGTCCCGGAATTAGGTAGCGTTAGCACAAATTTATAAGGATGCAAAAGCTGCAAATTAAAGGAGGCAGAGGCACAACGAGCTGCAAAATTAGCAGCAAAAATTGCTAAGGAAGCATGGGATAAACAATCTACCCAATACTTCCTGGTGGTTTATGGTGAGGCTCCTGAATGAATAGGCCAGATGAGTTTGGCTAGAGGAGCCTACTCATCAAAGAGTATTGAACACTACTATAAGTTCATTTTTCTGAGGCGGTTAAAAATGAATTTAACCGCCCCAATAAATGTCGCATAAAAAAATGAGATATTTTATAAGGCGTGTGATAGAACTACCTTAAAAAAGGAGGCATTTTATATGGCGGGTGAAAGAACCGCCTCATAAGATATTTATGAGGCGGTTCTCTCACCCGCTGTATAAAATGCTTTACTTTTAGAGGCGGTTCTCTCGGCCCCCATATAAAATAACTCATTTTTTGAGGCGGCATTTATCAGGGCGGTTAAATTCATTTCAACCGCCTCAGAAAATTGTATTTGTACTAGTGGAACAAGGGTGCAAAGAGGGGAGCTACCTGATTGGGTACCCAGTTCAGGTTATTTCAAGAGAGAAAAGGTCTTGAGATACTTCAAAGAGATATGCATGAAACTACCAAGAAAAGAAAAGCTGCTTTAGTTATCAAACCACCATCACCACCAAAGCAATCTTCTCCAAAACAAGCCAGTTCTCCTGATGAGGATGATCAAAAGCCTATCTCAATTCTGGTCAAGCCTAAGAAACAGAAGGTGATCTCAAATCCTATGGCTAGGATTGTTGATTCTACCATCAGAGAACAACTTGAGGCAACAACTAAAGTAAGAATATGTGGATACAACAACATGTTTGAAAGTTACTTTGTAGAAAGAGGAAACCGCAAGCTGTCTTAATACCACACCATAATAGACCTGCTAAATTATCCAACTTAAGTGTTACAGGACATGGTATCTCATCATGATTTACAAAATGAGAGTGATTGGTGAGATGAATAATCTTAGAGACCGTTTGTCTCAACTAGTCAACCCTCAAACAGGTAGAATTAACTTGCCTAATGAGCCCCAAGGTCCAGTCAATCCAATTATAGGATGGAGCTTTGGTGTCAAGAGAAATATTTACTTGGTATCCTCTACTCAAGAGATTAGCAGGTGGAGCTAAGCAGATTTGACCTCGCAACCTTTGCAACGTTAATATTAAATAATCCATCTGACACTCTTGAAAAGGCAATTGGCCAATATCTACCGAGATGACATCCAAGCAATCCAGGCCTACCGAGAGCTTCAAGCTGAAATGTTGGCTAAGAAAGCTGCTGAAGAGAAGAAAGCAGCAGAAGAAAAGATAGGAGCAGAAGCTAAGAAACAGGTCAACAAAGAAACCACCATACATCAAGTAGCTAGCTCCAGCTCTGAAACCTCTAAATGGAAGGGAAATCTCACTGACTCCTGGGGAATTGAAGACAAAACAAGGAGAGATTATATGTGAGAAGAGAGGATGGCAACATCGAGACTTTTAAATCTCCACCTGCATTCTTACAGCAGATTAGAGAAGTCCTATTGAGAATTCATCAAATAAAAAGTGTTACAGCAGGTACACTCAATAAGGACTTAAGAGTTATAAAAAAAGCATTGAAAGAAATGTTTGAACCATCTGCTGCTGAAGAATCTTCTACTGCTGGTTAAGCGCCACTTGAGGTACAACCAATTAGCACTCATGACATAAGCATCTCATGGAGCTATGATCCAAATGGTCGAACTTTCACAATTCAAAGAGTTGTTAGAGTGATCACAACCATTCAAGAACATAAGGTATTATCCTCCCCTCAGCTAGATATAATCGTGTGACACCCCGCTCCCTGGCCCCCGATCTCCGACCGGTCTGTGAGCGGTTTGCCACGTCATCCGCTCGGTATTGCAGGATCGAGTCAACCGGTTTAATATCCAACACATATTACACC
>WOUH02000045.1:2106717-2119463 GCA_009936405.2 Stevia rebaudiana | reverse complement strand
CTCGTTGCCACGATGATTCTGGTGATGCCACGTGGGTCCCGAACCACCCACGTGGTGCCACGTCAACCCGAGCCTCGGTCGGTCAGTCGGGTTAACTTCAAACGCGATTTCCCACTTCGTTCGGACTCCGTTTTGCGCGCGGTTTTCGCCTACGTTCACGATTTTTCGTTCCGGATCTAACCTCATTGGTTTCACCTCATTTGAGGTGTCGGGATTTCGGGCTCATAGAACGGTGCATCGTTTTGCGTGTAACTTTCAAACCGTCGCTCAAATCAAAATTCCGCATACACTCAAATAAATCGAAATAAAATTTAGAATATAATAAGAATATTTATTTCACATAAATATCAAATTATATATAGGTACCGACCGGTTTACAAAAAGTTAAAGATCGAAATTTGATCGGTCAACTGCCAGAAAACGGGCAGTTGTTATAACCTACAATGAAGGAGAACATGGAACTAGCAATAATAAAGGGAAGATGATGTAGATGATGTTTGATGGTGAACGCGAGGTGAATGGCCATAAAATGGGTTGATGAGTTACGTATGTATCGATATATATATTTTTTTTAAATGGGTTTATTTGAGATGGGTTAATGGGTAGTGGGTAAGATTTGAATTTCATTTGATTTCTATGAGCTCCGTAAATGGCATTTACAGAGCATGCAGACGCGACACATTCTGGTACAAAGTCACGTGAGATTTCAAGGAAAAAGTAAGCTCCGTAAATGCATTTACGGAGCATGCTGACGTGGCTTTTTCTAGTGCAAGTTAAGTGGGTTTTGCAAATGAAAAGGGTAAGCTCCGTAAATGTGATTACGGAGCATGTGGGCTACTTTTAGCTCCGTAAATAACATTTACGAAGCTCCTAGAAATAAAATAAAATTCAAATATTACCCAAAAGGCCAAAACCCATCAATCCATCTAAAAAAAACCCATTTTAAAAAATAATTCGGTATGTATCATAACACTAACATTCTAGTCACAATATAACATTTTTCCTTCACGTTAGTTCATTCTCCTTCTCACTAATATTCTAAGATTCAAAATTACATGTCAAGATATGGATTTAAAAAAAACATTTAACATCAGTTAGCGTTAAGGAGCCTTAATATTAGAGAAATTCATCAAAATGACCAAAGTTGACCCATTTTAAGCAAAAATAATTATTAGGCAAAATTGTTGCCCTCTCCAAGCTATCAGGCATTTCTTTTGCCACCTTAAAACTTGGCTCCCAGCTATGCCATTTCGTTCCAAGACACCATTAGGCTAAAGTATAGCCTAGCTCAAAGTCAAATTGTTAGTTTGACTCATGGCTCATGTGTGAACAACTTGGTCATTTTGGTGAGTAATCTTTAATATTACCCTAGTAGAGATAAGAAACTTTAAAAGTAATTTTAAAGATGAAAACTAAGGTGTATTATGAATTGATCACACCTCTTTTATTTGTTGAAAGATCAATAAAAAAACAATTTTCTTTTAATCTTTTGTTGGAATATGACTTATTTTTTGATACAAAAGTAAAAGTTTGTCTCAAAATGAGTAAATTGCGCGGAAAGAATATTCCACTTCGTCTTCCTCAACAACTCCGTCAACAACACACAACTCCAAGCCGCCCTCTTCTCTCAATCTGGTTTCTCGGATCTACACGAACGAGAAGCCATGTCTGACGCAACTAGATTACCACCAATTTTACCTCCTCAAACACCAAAATCGCCATTTCTTCCATCTAATCGCCTTGTGTTTACAAGTTTCGGAACTTCAAGGTTCCTTCCAGATTCGTATGGCTGTTTCAAAATTAAAGATGATGTAAACACAAGGAGCTTGAATTCGTTCACTAGTATTTGCCAGCAAGGATCGATCTCCGGCATTGAGTCTTCTTCCCCTGTTTCAATCGACCTGAAACCTATTTTAAACGAATCCCAATTTGATCAGGTGATTGCTGAGGCTCAACAGCTCGAAGAACCTGTCGTTATATTATGGTATGCTTATTGCTTTGAATCATGTATCCATAATAATTTTTTTCTTTTGTGATTTCTCAATTGCTACGATGAGTTATATGATTGTCACAATCTGTTAGAAATTGGAATGTTTAAGTACATTAATTGTTTAAATCCACAACAATATATTGAAATTCTGGGTTGAAGGATTTGTAATCCATCTTTATTAACACATGTTTGCATTCTAATTAAACCAATTTATTGTATTTCACATTATTTCTATTCAGGTCATAATCTTATTGCTACATATCTTTCATTGATGTTTAGTCATAATCTTTACTCTTTAGGTGATCTGTTTGCTATTTATATTCATAGGATGGCAAACTGGTGCAGGAAATGTATCTATTTGAAACCAAAATTGGAAAAATTGGCAGCTAATTATCACCCAAGGTTAAAACTCACTCTTTTGCTCAATTAATCATCTCTTAATTGTTTATAAACAATAATCACCGCGATAACAGATTATGTATTGTTGAAATCAGGGTAAGATTTTATTGCATTGATGTCAACAATGTCCCATATCAGCTTGTGGCACGCGCTGAGGTCACTGTAAGTCCTTTAATCCCGCATGATTATTTCAATATCATTTGCAGGCATCCTGATATAATATCTGACTTGTGTGCAATTTCGTGTCAATTTGACTCGTTCTGGTTTATAAACTACAGAAAATGCCGACTATACAGGTGAACGAATTGATTTTAAATTTTAATTAAAATTTACCATGTTTGCAAGTTATTTTTTTACCTGCAAAACTAATGTGATTTGGTATTACAGCTTTGGAAAGATGGTAAGAAACAAGCAGAGGTGATTGGAGGCCACAAAGCATATTTAGTTGCCAATGAGGTTCGTGAAATGATAGATGATGAAGGACAACCTTAATTTCATTTTTTTTTTTTTTTTTTTTTTGTAATTCTGAAGGTTGACACATAGATTAGTATAATAGTGCAGATAATAAACAATGCATAGTCCAAAAGCTCATTCTTATTGACCATTTGTAGAAACCCTTATTTACTCCTAAAGAAGTCATCTTTACCGTTAACTTCAACAGCCTCAATCGGATATTTGTTGCTGTCGTCGCAACAACCGTGAATGTTTTTACCAACTTCTTTTAGGCATTTTTTTTTTGTTTTTCAAGAGCCCATGTTTATTATACATATGGTTGATGTTGATAGTATCTGTAAAAAGATATGATCTTAACAAAATGAGGAAGAAGATGAAGTTAGAGAGAATCGTAAAATGTCATTTCTAATAAAATCATTAAAGAGTGACATAGTGGTAAACACAGACAGAATCAGGAAAATACCAAAGCATCCGGACCCTCCGCTTTAGTATTTTTTTAAAGAACCAACAACTGTGTTATAGACTTATAGTGCTATGAAAATTCAACTCTCTACTAGAAGCTAATAACCTCTATAAGGTTGTAAACTTATGCTATATACACACAATAATACTATAAGACTAAAATGCAAACTCTAATCATATAAATGTTACAACTTATGACCGTTGATGTGTTTTATAATGAGTTCAAAATGGTGGATTTTTGACGTAAATTAAGCTTTATCTTTATATATGATACGTTACAGTTATTCACTCCATCACATTCAGGGCAAGTGTACCCATCATATGTGTAGTATAGCTTAGAGTAAGATAATAGAGATCATCCATCGACATAGAAACGTTTCGGTACTCATCTCGGTCTTGGTCTAGTGGGGTCAAATAGTTGAAAATTAGTTTTATCATAAAGTAAAGACAAAATTACATAAATCATCCTTTAGATTTATATGAACTTTTGTGTTTTATCCCTTATGTTCTAAAAGCGTTAAAATCATGCTTTATCATTCAGTTTTCATCTTTTACATTAATATTAAATAAAGTTACTTTTTTTTAAAATTAACAATTATGCCCTTACTCTAAAGCATCAAACATGAAATTTAAGTAAATTGTAAAGGTCAAAAAATGTAATGTACTCTGTTTTCTTTCTTTTACATTTCATTTATTATTTTCATCATTTTTATTTTATATGTAATTTACTCCTTTTTTTCTTTCTTTTACATTTCTTTCGTTATTTTCATCATGTTTTGTCAAAAGCGGTCTTTTTTATAGAACCTCAAAACTAATTTCATTTAAACTCTTTTGGACACCCCCCCCTCCCCCCTCTTTTCTCTTCGCCTACAAACACACTAAGATTTGAATTTAAGAATTCATATGTTAGGCATGGCGATGCGGTATAGTGAGCTTGGTTTCAAAAAGCGAGTATGAGGCGCACCTAGACGCAAGGCGACCTCAGACGCCAGCTTACTCGCCTTATGCTACCCAAGGCACCCCATGTCCATAAAGCGCACATAAGGGACATTTTTCGGCAAAAAAACCTGATGAGGCGTGCGCCTCTTTTATATGGGCATTTTTCATGCTTCAACTGTTGTACATGTAGCTAATTTTTACATTGAATCACATATAAACATTAACTATAGTTAAATTTGAGTATGGGATGCTAAAAACCTATGAGATGTATAAAATAAATAAATTATATATACACCGAGCGCCTCACGTACGAAAAACCCGCTGCTTTTACACTTCGGTTCTTGACCCTGTGGCTTTTATGTGTATCCAACTTTTTAAAACCAAGATTGTGAGAATTTTGAAATTTAAAGTATGGGACAACTTTGCTAAAGTATGTAGTACTCGTTCGGGAATCCCCATGCGCAATGTCTTTCTACGAAGGAAAAACTCACTTAGGTCTATGGACCGTTCATCGCATATTGTCTGTTATAACTACACTTATCTTCGATGATAGAGCCTAAGATTTGGGGCAGGGGTAATGTTCAAGATTAGTATCTTGCTTAACTAAGTCAGTAGGCATACAGTTGGTTGTGGACTTGTTTAATTACATCAAGCTATGTTATGTCATTAATTGTGTCTAAAATCTACGAAATCACCCACTTTTTAGTTGACTACTATTGGTAAAAACCAATGGGACAACTTAACTATATGCTCGAAGAATTATGTCAACTACTAGAAGTATGCTTGTAAACTATGTCATTATTAGTTAAGACTATCGATGACTGATCTATGCAAGAACTATTTTGACTCGACTATCATAGTGTTTTGCTACAATCGTCAGAATACAGCCCTTTGTCCAGAAGACGTATTCGCATATGTGGCATTGGGACATGCAACGACACATGATGAGACTGGCCACATCATGTGCTTCGCTGTGAATTAGATTAAGGTGGACTAATTTCAAGGCGATACTTAACCCATATGCTTCGTTATGAATGATGATTAACGTGGGCTAATTTTAGAGTATATTTAGTAAACAACCAAAAACAAATATACTTTTCAAGTACACTGGCCACAATAGTATCAACAGTTGCACAAAATCATCAACTATCTTAAACTTTAATTTTCAAATTCCACCGTGATATTAAAGAACTAAACCAGAAAACTGAGGTTTAACGTTTTAGCATCCGTAACGTTTGTTAGCCGATCCTATTTGATAACTGTAGTTCATAACAATTCAACGAGTAAAAAATACAAACCACAACGCGTATAAAAATAGCAAGACACCTGCATTTTGGTAGATCAGAATATTAGATCTTTTATTTTTTTTAAGTTCCCCTAAAATCTAAAAGCATTTATTCAGATCACCCCACACGGCTTCCTCAACCTCCTCCCATGAGTTTACTGTCCGCAGTTCTTTTGACATACCAAAAATCGCTCCCAATATATTCTCTTCATGTATGATACAATAACACCTATGCAAAAATAAATAGTATTTTTACAACTTTATATCTATAAAAAAGAACTTTTAGTAATTTTTCATCATTGTCATGGCAGATGTATTAGTATTATTATCAAAATATCAGTAGAAAGGACTCACATTGCTAGATATGATATTGGCCTAATTTTGCTACCATCATGAGATGAACATCTGTTCCCAAATGGAAGTTTGTAGCTTTCTAGAAGCTTCTTCAAAAGCTGTACATCTCCACGAAATATGTCTAGATGGATTGGGATCAAATCCAATATTGGGTCACCTAAAATGTTTACAAACAATACATGTATTCATATTAGCTTTTTTTTTATTTATAAATTTCCTCAAAAAGAATGATGGTATACTTGCAACAACATAAAAGTAGGATTGTTGGAAAAGTTAATCACTCATCCACTACTTAAAAATCACTAAATTAATTTACTTAACCAACTTTAAGATCCTTATTTTGTTATTATCAAGTATTTGGAGATCCAACTCATAACCACACTTCAAATTTATACACACAAACGAGATTGATCAACGAAGAACTCCTAAATATTGCAAACACTTTGAGAACTCGCGACAAACCTATCAAAATAATTCATTTATCTACAATACAACATTGGTAAATATTCGTTTATTAGTAAAATTTATGCAACTGTAAGTTTACGTATTACACATTTTAAGTTTTTACCATTTACGTATGCGTTACACTCCAAAAATGTGCCTACTTTGCATTGCCTTTGGGAGATAAAAAATAAATTAGTACCCATTTTTCTTTTATTTTCTAGTTTTATTCAACTTTCTTACCTAAAGACATGTTGCTGAAATCATAAATATAGCTAGTACGCCATGATATCTCCCTCCTGTTCATAGATTCTTCAATTTGCTCCAAGTGAATATTATCATCCATTATATCTGTGTGTACCCATGAACAACAATTGTGCATTTCTAACTTCCCATTTTCATTCTAAAACATCAAGCAAAAAAAAATCAAGAATTATACAAAAAGGTAATGTCTTTTAAATTGAAAAGAAAAAGTTCACAAATATCCTTTTTATCTACTGTATTAACTAACCTTAAACAAACTCTGCAATTCTGCAAAGTCATTTGGGAGATACTCGTTTACTTTTTCAATCAGTGTGCTTGGAATAGGATAACCCCTACAAAAATGTGATTAATTATCAAAGAAAAACATCAGTGAAATTTGAATAAGAGTTGGTTAATGTATTATTTGGTTAGCAAAAATTGATGAGTATAGATTGTAATTAAAATAAGAAAATTTTACCATTTAGTCAACCGAGAAGATACATTCTTCTTTTTCCTATTTAGTATTGTGAAGAAAACCTTTAATGCTATTGGGAGATTGATATCTTTTATGAGATTGTTTTCTTGGGCCTCAAGGCCCATTTCAAGCTTCTTCTCTATGTGGTGAGATGACAAATCATTTAAAGGAGTTACAGGTAAAACATGTAGATCATGCAATTGCTTCCCTAAAAAGGAAGCTAAATTTGAAGCTTCGTCCCATGATAGCACATCTCTTCTGCAAAATTAGAAAGTAAATTTATAATTAATGATGGAGTAAATTGCCAAATTCGTCCCTGTGGTTGCTGACTTTTGCCAGTTTCATCCAAAAAGTAACAGATTTGGTTTTATGCTTTCAAGTTTATAACGTATTTGGGTATTAAAGCTAACTTCTATAAAATTAGGGTGAAATGACCAAAATACCCTTTGAATTTGACTATTTTGGTCATTTCACCCTAAGTTGATGATAAGTTAACAAGAAAGTTAGCGTCATATCTAAACTTGTTACAAAACTAAAAGCATAAAACCCTTAGTACAAAAACCTATTACTTTTTGCAAACCACATGGACCATCTATGTAATTATTTATTCAGAACATTAGACTATTTGTTATTAGAATAAACTAACTTATGTACATCAGAAATTTAATCTTTTGAACCAAAAGTAATCCGGGTCAAGTTGTACACAAAAAAGGACCCATATTGCCACATCAATCGATTTTCATGGTTCAAACGAAAAAAATAAAAATAAAAATGAACGTAACTTACAACTCGGCAAATATTTTTCCTTTGCATCTTTTTGTTATAATGTAAGGCCAAATGTTCGAGTGTCCACCACAACTAACCAATTCCTCCATTGTCATGCCAGCTTTTTTATACTCAAATAGTTTTTTACTCCATATGCCAAATGGGTACTCAATGTGGGGAAAAATATCATCAATTGTACTGTGTTTTGTAATTACATCGGGTACGCCTTTTCCATCCCAAGGGATTATTTTATATGATCCATTTTCGAGGAAAATAATCCCGCTTGCTACAATATTAGGAACATGGTTTTTCAAACTAGATGCTGACCTCTGCATTATACTGTAGAACTCAAGCTGTACGGATGTAAACATATGTCCATATTTTATAAGAATTTATTCGCTTCATTATACATAATAAATTGCTCACATTATAAAAACATACCTCTGTTCCTAATGCATGAAGGCTGGCTTGCAAACCGTCTTCCACAAAGATTTTCACCACATTGTCATGAACAAGATATACCTATTGAAGTGTGAATTTTATCATCATCTTAAAATACTATTTTTTGAGAAAATTTTCAAGTTGTAATCATAAAATGGCTCAAACTTTTAAAAACCTTGATTTAGGAACTAAGTTATGGAGATATAATGATGTTTCAGTAACGTTGACCGTGTTTACTTTCTAAGACATCGCGCAAACTTGACACATAGTAAAAAGTTAAATTAAAAGATTACACAAAATAAAAATTTTAAATTCAAGAATTTTTGTTAGTGCAAACAAAGTGTGTTACCATGAAATAAAGCTTGGACCAAAAGTGGTTACCAGCAAAAGAAAAAAAATACATAACAAACACATAAACATTAAAAAATTATTATCACTTACTGGATTGCTACCAGTACCAACTGGAAATTTTTCCTCATCTGCAGGCAAAGAGATATTATGGAAAAAACATAATTCTTCCATGCACTTTGACCATTTATTGGTATTTAATGCAATACAAGCTCCCTGAAATTCCATCACAACATGTAAGAAACTTAAAATACAAAAATATATATATTAAAAAAATATAAATATAAAACAAAACCTTCCAAATTAAGTCTCTTAATCCAGGTTTCCCAATCCAAAGCTTCCATAACCAATCTCTCATTTCTCTCTGTCCAATACAATTACTTGTGCTCCATAACGAGTTATAATGATCTCTATTTTTGTCCAAAAACATTTTCAGGAAACTAATCTCATAAGCAAACTCTAAATCAGACACATTATTAGCAATTTCACAGTTTAAATCATTTATGTGTTCATCAATTTTGACTTTCTTCTTCTTTCTGGTCAACTCTGAGGAGCTCAAATTGTCTTCCATAAATATTTTCCCGTTTTCTTCAAGAGCAAGCAACCCAGCACGACAAATGCCTTTATGTTGATAACCAGGAGCCATATCCAAACATACAAATTCAAAATTTTTTGAATTTACATAATTTTGAGTTACAGCAATAGTTGTCTCAAGGTTTAGAACACAATGCCACCATCCAGTTGGAACATAAATAGTCTCACCAGGTAGTTGTGTACATTCTATTGGCTTATCTTCGTCAGCAAGAAGTGGGTAGAAATCCAACCACCACTAAAAATAAAAAAATTAAAAATCAACAAATTGTAACTTAATTGATATAAGTATATGTAATGCAATGTTTATCACCTGCAATGAAGATGGAGTTTCAATGTCAACATCACCATCTTCATCATTTACATGTACTGTCACACCCAAAGGGACTTTTCCAGGAGGATACAAAGCCCACCTAAAAATATTAACAATAAAAATAAATGTTAACAAAAATATCTCATGGGTTTAATTTTAGGCAAAATGGGTTTTAATAATCCTAACTTTGACCTATTGGCTTGTAATAATCCCAACTCCGGATATTGTTACCACCAGTCCCAACTTTTATAACATTTACTAATGTCAGTTACCAGCTAACGGAACCTTACACCATTAGCATTTTGCTGACGTGGCATGATGACGTGACAAGAATTATGCCATGTCAGCAAAATGTCAACGGTGTTGGGTTCTGTTAGTTAGGGATTGTCACTAGTATATGATTTAAAAGTTGAGACCGGTGGTTACAATATCTTGAGTTGGGATTATTACAGGACAATAAGTAAAAATTAGGATTATTAAAATCCAATTTGCCTTGATTTTGTTACAGACCTAATATAACATTTACCGTTTACGGCCACATAAAAGCGTATTCCATGCACTGGTAAGAGCTGGATCGACATGCCAAGATGCACCCGATCTCTCAGGCCCAATAATGAGCCATCTAAAAGGGGGTCTCTGATCATTATCTAATACATCAAAATAGTCATCTGGAAATAGATGAGGTACACTGTAATCTTTTAACAAATCTGGTGCAGTTTCCCCAAACTGCAATTTATAGTTATTAATTATCAATATTATTGCTCATAAACTGTTTATAGAAAATGGGAAAAACAATGTAATTGAACCTTATCATCAAAAATGTATAGAGGATCCTCATCATGTTGTTCTTGCATGTATGAGACATAATCTTTTAATTTCATTGCAATTTTATTTGCGCTTTTTTGAGATATTCTAAAAGGCGTATCTCCATATTTGATTAACATTTGTTCAGGAGTCCATGTCTTCTTTGCCAACCAAGTATCAGCTAAACCTGAAACTAAAACCTGCATAAAGCATTCAGCATCACAAGTTATGACAAACCTAAAAAGATAAGATATAAATCATTTATATCTAACTGTAAGCTAAAATGTTATATCAATAATGACATACAGGTTTCTGTGCATCATACTGCTGCAGAAACTCTTCTAGTGAAAGGTCTGATTTTCTTTCCACATTCCCTTGATCAAAAGCAAATCCATCTAACCGAGTATTGCAACGGTAAAATCGTTTATATAGAAATAACGAGTTGAATCCTGTATACAAAAGTAGTATATCCTTTAGTTCAAAAGGGTTTTTTTTTTTTTAACGGCAATCATCAATATTATTTCTTCTGGTATCAAGCAAGACGCTTGGCACCACCCAATTACCAAACTTACAGTTCAAAGGGTAAGTAAAGAGTAGAATTAATAAATTATGATTATTACCATCAAAGTATAGTGGTTTCTTGCAGGTGTCGTTACATTTATCCAGAACTTGTAGTCTGCAATCACATGTGAAAAAAGCATTATATTTGTAAAACCTACATATTATTAGAATTAAACTGAAGACAAAAAAAATCTAAAATGTTAAATGTACCCATGCAATGTTGTCTTCTTCCATGATCCTTTGTATTGAAGCTCACGATTTTCATTATCTAGACATAAGTTCATCCACAAAGGTTCTTCATTGCATAGGATATACATCACACTGCACACACATGCGATAAACCAAACAATGTGATAATTTCTCCTTATTTCTCCATGCACACACACAACATGGATAATGATATGCACATGATTGAGATGTTGGGGAAAATTCGTTCAGTAGTATGTTTGTGTTTGAATTTTATAGTGGGTATTTATTTGAGTACTATATTATAAGTATGATCAGTATGTATTTGTTTAGGTTATTAAATGAATGTTGAAAATCATCTCAATTTCTCTCTATAATTCCTTAATCCTATCTAATTATTGATCTATCTATCTCAATCCAAAATGGTACATATCAGTATATCACAATGAGACAGTGTATCAACAATACTCGTACTCCCAATTAATCTATGGTTCTCAATTTTATGGAAGATTTAACCTAGAATTCTAAGTTCTGTAGTAACTACTGAAAGTCAAAAGCTTCACAATCATTCTATGTAAAACTATTAACCCAATCATTCAAATCGAATTCATAGGTATGATGATATCTAAAATCAGTATAATTTCTTACTTGCACACGTTTAATACAAGAGGAAATTTGAAAACTGGAAGCATGAGAAAATATAAAACCTGCTAGCACAAGCAAGACGAGCGATATCACGAGGTGCGAGCAAAGTGAGTATCGAACAAACGATTTCATCCGAAAGAACATTAAAATTTCCGAGAGCATCAGGTCTCCGATCTCTGGCAACCTCCATTGATCTGAAAATACAATAAGGGGATTGATTTCCTGAATCTACTGTCTTCACTCGTATCTAAATTGCAGCGATTCTGCTTAATGTTTAAGCAATTGAACGGTGGTTTTTTTCCTTTTTCTTAACCGCGGAGAATCAGATTCTCGTTGACGTGAAGGCGTGAAGCTGAAGACGTGTTTAAACTTCAAACAACCTCCAGATGAAACATCCCACATTCAATGGTTAGATGAAACACCACCCATTAACTCACAATTGAATTCGCATTCAAGTGAGGAGATGAAGCATCACCGTAATTGCGTTTTTGAATCTTGTTGACTAAACCCACGATGGGTTAGTTCGAACCAGACACCAGCCGACCTGGAGCCATCACGCACAAAACTAAAGACCGCTAAAAAGCCGCTCGCGAAAATGAGATTAGCACATTCACCGAGACATTTAGTGTTTCAACCACACACTTTTGAACATTGATATCTCAATTATCATAGCTCCGTTTTGAACCCCGTTTGATTCGTTTTAATCGTTACATTTAGTAGATTATAACCGCATTTAAAATAAATTAAATTGTAACACATAAAATTATTTATTTTGGTCCAAAAATTAATAATAAAACACTTTTATTATTAAATATTCCAACAATCCCTCACATGAATAGATAGCGATCCCTACACTCGAGTTTCACGATACAATTTCAACGGTTGAGTATTGCAGGAGAAGTAGGTGTTCCCTTTGAACCCTCCTTTGTGACAAGTACTTAGTCTCCTAGCGATTAGTAGACGTGGTGTCTGTAACGCCCCAAATTCCATGGGCTCGCCACGTCATCGGATTTACACATAAGCACAGTGGTTAAGACAGAGATTACACAGC
>WOUH02000045.1:2077400-2102814 GCA_009936405.2 Stevia rebaudiana | reverse complement strand
CGAACAAATCTCAATAGTATATTAGTAAACATATATAACATTTAAAATAAAGTATTAAATACGTTTACTTAAATCAAAATAACAATAATAACAAATATCAATAATTAGGATCCTTCAGTTAGCCATCGTATATCCTTAAAATAGCCACCGAATATCATGGGTATAACATTTACCCTTTGCCTTAGTTTGACCCGACGACACGTTGGTGACTCATTTGTTTGTTCATTTACGTTGCTTATAATAGTGTATTAAAGAAACTATCACTAACTAGAAAGTTTCCATAAATAGAAAGTTTCTACAAATAGAAACTTTCCAAAAAAAGAAAGTCAAGTCAATATGATGTGTATGATCATGGGTATAATCTAGCAAGGATCCACGGCAGAACCAAGGTGAACATAAGATCTAGAATGGATCATGGAACCTAATTAGTTCTATGGTAAAAAACAATCAAAGTAAAAGTCAACAATAAAGTCAACCAAAAATCAAACTAGCAAGAAATGATCAAATTAGTTCTATGCAGTAATCATACATCTAACATGTCAATGGACTCATCAATTGGGATTTGGTTTCTATTAATTAGTCAATTAACGGTGATTAGGTCAAATCGGTGCAATTATCCTATCGGCCTAAAGCATACGACTCAAGACACATATCAAACAACTATTAAGCACCCTAAATCATAGTAAGGTTTCCTCTCGGCGTAACCTAACCTGTAACGCGTATCCTAACACTCAGTTTCCCTCTTGGTCCAAACCGCGTATCAAAATCACAACTAATAACCTACTCACACCTTCAACTGCTAACTAATTAGCCTAATTAAGTAGGTTAGCCTCTTGGTCTACCCAATTAACCCAAACCAATAGTTAGACAACCTAAACTTATACCCTCTCGGTCTCAAAGTTGCAAAGTCAATACTAATTAGCCAATTAGACACCCAATCAACTCAATTAAGTCAAACTAAGCCTATGGACGAATTTGGTACCAATTATTATCACCTATTACTGCTATGTGATCAACTATTAGCTGTGTAGTAACTGTTACTAACCAATTTTAATGAATCATAGTCCAAATCTGTGTTAAACACAATCAAAAAATGCAATGATGAATCACCTAGGCAACTACTACAAATTTAGCCAACAATCATGATCAAAATAGTAGCATCAATCATATATAAACTCATTGTCTTCGAACAAACAGAAAAGAAGACGAATATAGCAAAGTCAATGATTAATAATCAAAGTCAAACACATGAACAAACCGAATTGGCTATCCTAGCGCTTCCAAGCTTCAAATTTGATGAATCCAGCAGCTAAAGCATCCAAAATAGACCAACTTTGATGAAGAAATCGAACTCTGAAACCACTGGGATCGACTTCAAATTATATGAAAACAATTAGGGTTTCACTCGGTCAAATAGGATGAGCGCGTACCGGGCGCCGCGGCACAAACATGGATTGCGTGTACCGCCCCGGACAAAATAGTCGGGGTGGTCCACGGGGGCTTTTTGGCTCGAGGCGTACCACGTGGGGAATGCTCCTCTGGAGCGCGTACCGCGGAATACTGGAAATCAAGCTTTTTAACTTCTATTTCGTTTTTTTGTCTCGTTTATCCTCGGGTGCTCGTTCATTGTGCATTTAAGATCGAAAACATCATCATAAACACAAACTCCTGAGAAATACGAAGATTTTAAGTATATGGACAATAAGAACCTAAAACTATACAAAACTAAACAATTAACTATACAAAAGACTATTTACGACGAGAAATCTAATGTGTTTTACAACACATCACAATACCTAACCAAATAGTCAATTATACCTACCATGTCAAGTATACATCATACGTGTCATATCATACTAAGTATAACACCTAAGTACAAAGTTTCCGTAAATAGAAAGTTTCTAAAAATGAAACTTTCTAAAAATAGAAACTCAAGTCAATTGTTGACTAAATAGTCAACCAATTGATACATTGTCCTAACATGTTAACTATCATGCCCTACATGTCATATAACCTCATACATGGCACATAGACATACATTTTCCATAAATTGCACACATAGTCAAATCTTGTTAATTCTACTATGCAAGTCCCTAATCATGTTTCTAATAGCTCATGTACACATAAATAATCATCATGTATCATTTGCATATCACATACATGACTTAGGATAAAACATGTCATTTTACGCATAAATAATCATCATGTATCATTTGCATATCACATACATGACTTAGGATAAAATTGGCATTAAAGTTTCCTAAAATAACAAGTATGTAAATGACATGTTCACATCTTCCAACATACACTAAATCATGCATAACCAACTAATTCATTAGGAGTTATCGAACAGCCCCTAAATTTTTACTAATTAGGAAAGAAAATATGTCTCAATTAATGCTAAGTCTAAGAATTTTACGATCAAATAGTTGAGTTGCAAATATTCAAAAGGGTTTTGCTAAACGAACCCTCTTTTATCTTATTTTTATTTGTTGTGCCCCTCCTTTAAAGTGAACGGGCTTTCTGGATCTTTTAATGAAAGAGCTCGGAACCCTAAAAAGATTGAAATCAATGGATCTTTCAAAGATTATGTTTACAAGAGAGATACCCGATTCGTTTTGAGACCTGCAAAACCTCACGTTACTCAATTATTTCGTAACAAACTCCACGGGTCAATACCGGAGTTCATCTCCGAGTTGCCGGAGCTAGAAGTATTACAACTTTAGGAAAACAACTTCACCAGAAGGATCCCGGAAAACCTTGGGACGAATGGTAAGTTGCAGATTCTTGATTTGTTGTCGAACAAGTTAACCGGTTCACTCGCTGCTAGTTTGTGCACCGGAAATCAGCTTCAAACCCTAATCACATTAGGAAACTTTTTGTTCAGATCGATTCCAATTTCTCTGGGTGAGTGCAGAACGTTGAATCGGATCTGAATGGGGGAAAATTATCTAAACGGTTCGATTCCAAGTGGGCTGTTGAGTTTACCTCAACTCTCACAGGTCGAGCTTCAAGATAACCCCCTCACCTGCGAATTTCCGCGCGACTGATTCTGTTTCCATCACCCTTGGTCAGTTAAGTTTTCCGACGAATTTCCCTTCTTTAAAAACAACAAAATCACCTATAAACCTAATCTGAACAACATTGTAGACATTGGAGAAAGAATTATTGATAGGTGATTCTCCAATTTCCCAGCAAACCCTAGCTAAATCTGCAATTGGGGAAGACAGATCGACTTTGGGATTTGTGAGGCTTCATATATGTGTTAGATCGACTGAAATCCCCCCCTTAAGTTTAGTTTAATTGTGATATAAGTCCTTGTAAATCAAAATGGGCTAAAAGCAGGAAAAAAAAAAAAAACCATTTAAGCCATTTGAGTTCCTAGGGTATTTTGGTCTTTTTAGTAAAATTTAACGGAAAAATCTAACTGCATTAGTAATTTGGACTCAAACGGATAGAATATGCAAACCATAGACCCATAGTTGATGAAAATGAAAACTTTGTATTCAAATGGATAGTATGGTGAAACCACATGGACGCAAACGATAATTTACTCTTAATAAAATTTAAACATTTTGTTTTCTTTTTATCTCTTATTTTATTTTTGGTATCTTTTACTATTGTAATTATTTTATTTATTATTTTTATTATTATTAACTTTATCTATTTGTTGTAAATGTATTAAATATATTCATTTTAGAATTACGCAAATTACATTTTTTTAGAATTCAGATAAATGAATTTTTTTCATTAATGATCACTTGGGATATTGTTTTAATCAACGTAAACCTTTAAGTGATTTTCTTTAACATTACTCAAATTAAAAAATTCACGAACTAGTATTAGTAATGTGTTTAAGCAAATAAGATATTGTATTTTCTATATGATTTTGTTTTATCTATTAGCGAAAGTATCATTATGTCAAAATATTTATATGAGAGTCAAATAATAAGCTATCATATATGCGCTTGTAGTGATGATACCTTTCACACTAAAGAACAAACAATATGTTAACATAAAATAGAAAACTTCGTTAATTAATTTACATAAAATTAAAATTTAACAAATAATTTAATCGTTACGGACTACAACAGGTGTTTTTGAATCTATTAAGAAAAATTTCTTTTAAAAAATAAAAAAAAAGGATTAAGGGAGGAAAACAATAATTATGTTTTAGATATTATTTTGTAAGATATATTATTTTGTAAGAGAAAGGGTATGACAAGGAAAATAGACAGGTATGCTTAGCTTAATCCTATTTAAGATAATCATTCACATGTCTATTTCATTTGATATTTCATAACAAATACTTTCTAAAATAATTGACAAGTTTTCATTATTTTTTAACTATCCCTGATATACTTGATAAAATTTCCAAAATATTACATAATTATTCGAATTCATAAACATCTTGATACTTCAACTGCAAACTATATAAGCCATTAGATTAGTTTATATGATCCCGAAAGTACCAACAAAGATTAGGTGCTTGATCCACCAAAAAAATGTTGCAAGATTCATCCTCACCGTTACTAACTAAGTATGGATCTGGTTGTGGTTGATACACCGTCGGATCTATCGTAACAGATGATGAAGACAAACCAAAACTTGCCATATTTCCATTGCTGTTGCTAATATTCATGTTTTCATCGGTCAGAACCCCACTTGAATCACTGTCAGAAAGCCCATCTTTTAATTCCATTAATTTTTGCGTTTTTTCATAGTTGGTTGGATCAGATCCCAAGAACAGAGCATTATCTCGGTACTCGAATTCGTCAGTTGATTCCTCGTGAAGTTTTATTTTTAGCTCTGCCAGCTGCAATCATAGTCTTGATTTAACGATATTTGTGGAAATTGGAATAATAAGTTTTATAATTCAAAATATTATTTATCCGCGGATAGTAATCTATGCAAAATAACATTGTTACTCTCAGTTTCGTTCTTAGAGTTTCTCAAAGTTGTATAATTATCGTAAATTTACACTTAATTTTCACGTAATTGAGCATCTCTAAACCAAATGTCGAAACCTATGAGCGAAATTGAGTGAAACTCAAACGTAAATAAAGAGTATATTTATTATGATTATGCTATCAAAATTACCTCATGCAACAAAAGTTACATTAAATTCCTACCAATCAACGGCGGAGTTTGAACAGAAACATTTAGAGGGTCGATAATTTTTTAGAGAAAATAGAGGGAGAGCGGACTATATACATAAAAATTTTTGGAAAAAAATTATGAATTTTACAAATGGACAAACAAAACGACGGTAAGAGCCACCAGGCCCTCACCAAGCTCCGCCTATGCTACCAATCATTTTGACCGCATGACGTATTGCAAAGGGTTTAAGAGTTAGGACTATAAAATCCAATTTTGTAGTAAAAAAATAATTAAGTGATTATGTGTAGAGAGAGGTTAAAATTGGAATTTATGTTTTTTTTGCAACAAGTAACTTTTTTTATACACATGGGTAAAAAGAGTTCACATTTTTAACACACGTAAAGTAATTATTTGCAAATTATACGTTTTATTATTTTAGAAACTCTGATAACTCTTAAATATAAATAAAGTGTAAACATGTATAAAAAAAAAATTCAACCATTCCATGAGCCTAAAATAAAACTAAAAAATAAAAAAAAGTTACCTCTTTGGTTAACGATTCTTTCTCTTGCTCAAGTTTTTGATAATTATGCTTAAGAACATCATAATTAGACTTTAAAACATTGTAATCTCTCTCCAACTGTTTCGTCTTCCACCGTGCACGTCGATTCTGGAACCAAATCGCCACCTGCCTTGGCTGCAACCCCAGATCTTGCGCAACTTTTACTTTCCGATCTGGATCAAGTTTGTTATCAACTTCAAAGATCTTCTCAAGTGATTTCACTTGATGATTACTTAATCTTCGTTTTTTCTCACCAAATTGCCCTGTTTCTTCACCACCGTACTCTTCTCCATCTCCACCACCACCACCACCACCACCACCACCACCGCCGCCGCCACAGTCTATCATTGACTGAATTTCTGCGTTGTAAATGCAGTCATCTTCTGACTTGATCTCACCTGAGTTATCAAGAAAAGAAGAAACAGTCGTGTTTTAGCTCAAAAAATCAAGGTTTGAATATCTTTAAATCAAATTCGGCAACATCAGATCCAGCAGAAATAATTCTGTTTAAGCTAAATGTTAGTGATGATCTATTGATATCAACTTAATAACATACCAGAACTAAATGAGGAAAGAATCATTATGACATTTTACTAGTTAGATAGAGATCATCATGTTGTGTCATGTTGTTTCTGAAAATAAAAACTTTGAAAAATCTATACGAATCATGATTTTTTTTTTAAATTAAAAGATATGAAGTGGTATGAAATTGCTCAAGAAATATTTGTTAACATCATTATAGCAAGGCCTTTAACAAAGCTTAAGAGATTGACATACTCATTGTAAGGTACATCTTTTAAAGCATGATGTACAATTAAGTTATGTACAAATGCTCTAAATTGAACAATTATAGCTCAGGGAGAAAAAACAATCAAGCAATGTTAAATACCTTCAACTCGGTGAGAGAGAAAATGAGTCAAAGAATCGGAGCAATTGAAGTCCCTCTTCATAATTCTGAAATTTGAACAACTTCAAGCAAAATTCTGGATAATTTCAGCTCAATTAAGCATCTTCTTTGTGGGATTTCGAAAATATATAAGATTATTTTGTTAAATTGACACCAAACGAGAATTTTGGTTTGTGGGTCTTTGAAAAAGGTAAAATTCTTTAAAGGTATTGAGAAACTCAAGAGGAGAAAGGAGGAGAGAAAGAGTGTAATTTTGTTGTGTTTTTATTTTTCAGAAAATCGGAGTGAGTTCTATACATCCAGAAGATTAAAGCTGAAGAAGCAATGTATGAACGAGTTGTGGGGTGTCATTCACTGGCTTTTCTTATATGAAACAAATATGAATATTAAATTAATATCAAATATTTTTTTAAGATAAGTCTACTAAAAAAATTATGGAAATAATTTATCGTATCATATACATGATATTTTGATTCTATAAACGATCCTGTAAATATTTTCCACGCATATATATTTTACTAGCTTATAACCCGTGTATTACATGGGGGTTACAAAATCAACACTTAAAATTTTATAATTGAATAAATAAATATATATATTAAGTTACTATGTTGTGAACACTCAAAAAAATAAATGTTTAACACTTTTATAACTATAAATTATAATTTAAGATTTTAAAATTATTCATTATAAACTTTTTAAATATAAGTTCTATAAATTTAATTGATAATTATACAAATTTAAAAAAAAACGTCAAATTTAAAATATAAATAAAGTAATTGCGGTTTGCTCTATGAGATTCCAGACTTAAACATTTAACAGGAAATTGTTACGACTTGAAACGTTAGAGACGAAAACTGTTAAGAATTGAAACGTTAAGGACAAAAAAATTTAAGACTTGAAACGTTAGGGATGAAAATTGATAAGACTTGAAACGTTAGAGATCGTTTATACTAATGGTGGACTGAAACTGTTAAGTATTGCAAACCTAATAGATAAAAAATATAGTTTACTTTTTCAAATATATAAGATAAATATTTAATTAGATAATAACACATTTAAATTTATTTTATAATTTAAGATAACAAAAAATATATAAAAGAATTAAAAATATTAATATTATTAATTTAAATAGTTAAAAATTCTTGAAAAAATAAGAAAATAACAAGTGACATTTTTTGGAATGCTTTATTAGAGGTTAATTTTTTTTTTAAATCTTACACAAAACCAAGATATCTTTTGATGATTCATATTTAGTTAGATTACATGTTGCATGATCTTGTATAATTCATGGCGCAAACTAGTATTTGCATGACATTTTGTGTTATTTTAGGTTTATATGTGTCAGAGTAACTTTTTTTAAAGCAGCTGTATAAAAAAAGAGTACAAGTAACAAAGAATATAATTACAAATAGCAATTGAAATGGTATCAGTTTCTCCACTCCATATTCTATCATTTAGTTCTTGATTTCATCCAAAAAATCCTCTTGCTTTAATTTCTTCATTAACCTTGCAATTGAGACATCTTTATTTGAAACGACATAGTCCGTTGTGTGCCTTCCATAATCTCCAGCAAGTTACCAATAATCGATTGGATCATCTTTTTAAATACATCGTCCATTGAGTAAGAATTATGCATTTCAAGCAAGTCATGAGTTGAGAAAGCATATATTGAATGTAGACCACACCAATCGTTCAGCCGTTGCCATAGATCTGTTGCCACATTGCAAGAGGTAAACAAATGATCCATAAACTCCAGCAGATCCCCACACAAGGGATAGTCTGACGAACTGATGAGAGCCTTTCTTCTACTTAACTCCACTAGTAAACCCAAAGATATTGAGTTTGATGGGCAACCACTTATTCCATCGAATTTTTTCTCAACAAGAGCCACAATAAGATATAATCAATGATTTTAAAATGGATAGGAAATCTAATCGGACACCTTACAAGTTCAATAGACAGACTAGATGGATCGAATATCAAACACGATTTAAGATCTGGGTGATATCATAACTAGTTTAATAATATAAAATATCAGTAACAAGATTTGGACTCTTGTAATATGAGTTTTCTGTTGATTGCTTTTGACCATAGAAACCATCTAAGTTGCATGATCCTTTATAGATCTTGAGTTCGCCTTGGTTATGTCCGTGAATCCTTGGATCGATACTTGGTCTTACCAATCACACTATAATCCGACCGGTTCACTTCCGTTTGTGTGTTTGATGATCGTTTTATTATAAATTTATTACTTCTTCTGATTACACCCATGACCACACACATCAGGAAGCCAATAAGGTAATCTAATAGGAGTCTTCATTGTAGTGGTTTGGTCCAAGAGGATAGTTGTCAGAAAGTGAAACAATAAGATAGTGTAAGGGGCAAAATGTAAGTTGGTGTGGATATATAAACACCTTTATGATGAAAAACCTAATACGGTTCTTAATATCAATAAACCCTCTCTTCCAATCCTCTGTTCTTTGTTCTATACCAAACAACAAGTTCCACATAACTTACTTACATCATTAGTTATCTAATTAAAAGAAACCAAATCACCAATTCTTGAGTCCATGATTCGTATTAACTTGATTGATTGCATGATGCTAGCCTATGTAACTACTGTTTTTCTCATCTAACTGTTAATTAAGTGTTTGCTTGTTTGTTTGACTGTTTTTGGCTGCTTGATTGTTAAAATGCCAAAATACCCCATAGTTCTAAGTTGCATGACCTTTCACCTTTCTGAGTGTGCCTGTTGTTTTGTCCTTTGAGTCCTTGGACGACACTCAGTCTTCAATTTCTGTTACAATACGACCGGTACACTTGCCGTTTATGTGTGGATTTGATTGATCGTTTATTATAAACTTTTTACTTGAGTTTTCACACTATGATCACGCACATCACTTGCATATGCATGTGTTTTTTAAAATGACATTCTTTAAACGGCGATAATTACAATTACAGGAGGTTCATTGGGTCACGCCGCTACCTTTGAGTAGTTAAGCGAAGGAGAAATTTTTTTGGGTTACTTTTGTTTTTTCTCGTTTCTTCTTTTTTTCCTTTCATTAACGTTAGGTGTTACAACAACCGTTACACTATCGATTACATGAGCTTACTGACATTGTTTGCGAATTTCAACACTACCTATAGTATCCATATTCCATAATATAAAACCGTCATTTGAGACTGTAAGTATGAAAAAAAAATGGTAGCCCCGCCGCATAGCACGGGTTAGTAATACTAGTTCTAATACATTTCTAGAGGTTTATAAAACCGTTTTTGATCATCCAATCCATACTCCAATGGTTGTTCACATTTTTGAGCGACCAATAAGCCCACCCAAAACTAGCACGTCCAAACACTTCTAGTTGAGCCTTCGAAAACCTCTGGAAATCTTTTTTATTTGCTCCTCTTACTTGCCACTCGGACACCCATTCACCTAGAAATAAGAAGTTAAACATAGTTGTTACTAGATAGAATATATCCATATATTGTATAAACTAACTTAAATCGACAGGGTTAAATAATCAGCAGTTAAAACTTTTTCATTGAATCATTGCATACATATATATTAAGTTACTATTTTATGAACACTTAAAAAAATAAATGATTGACACTTTTATTACTATAAATTATGCTGTAAGATTTTAAAACTATTATTAGACACTTTTTAATATAAATTTCTTAAATTTAGTTGATAATTATACGAATTAAAGAAACGTTAAATAAGTTAAAATAGATTAAGTGTCGTTTCCCCTGGTAAGACTTGACACGCTAAGGATGAAAAATAATAAGACTTGAAACTTTATGAGCGAAATTTGCTAAGACTTGAAACGTTAGAGACCGTTTCATTAACGGTTTACTAAAACGGTTAAATATTGCAAACCTTAGGAATAAAATGGAGTTTACTTTTTAAAATATATAAAATAAATACTTAATTAGATAATAACAAACTTGAATCTATTTTATAACTTAAGATAAAATAAAAAATATAAAAGAATTCAAAATATTAATATAATTAATTAAAATAACAAAAAAAAAATGTTGAAAAATTCAGAGAATTACACGTGTCATTTTTTTTTTATTATTCTTACTGTGTTGTTTATTAGGGGAATGTTAATGAGAAACCTCAAAAAATGTGGAACCGAGAAACCATATGTTTCAAATGCGAAACACACGTAAAAAACTTGTTTTCACATGCGAAAAAACTTATTTACACATTTTTTTCGTGCTTTTGCATATAAACATGTTTCTGAACTTTATTTTTTTGAATTTTATTGAACGGTATTTTTATACGTAAAAACCTCAAATGATTATGTAAAAGAAAGGCTTTCGCATGTAAAATAGTTTTTAATAAGTTTTTCCCATTTGAAACATATGATTAGGTGGTTCCTATTGTTTAAAAGCTTCCCAATAACGAACCTTTCTCTAGTTTATTAGGATCAATATTTTGTATAAAAACAATAGAAACTTATGAGATTTTGATATGCGGCATAATAGATAAAAAAAAAGGGGAGCGGTATATTTGGTATAAAAGTTCAGTATGAAAAAAATCTAGTAAATAAAATTTCCTATACAGAAAATTTCAGTAAAAAAAAATCAACTACAAGAAATTCTGGAACAAAAATTTGGTTAAAAAAAGTACATTACATAAAATAAAATATATTTTTCGTAATAGATTTTTTATGCAATGTATTTTTTTGTATTATAGTATAACACATCAACGTAGTATATTTTTTAATTAAAAAAAAAAACAGTATATATTATGCTACTTAAAAAATCAAGAGAAAACAACAATTGTTTTTATGTTGCAACTTTTATAAAAAAAATATTTTGTATAAAAAGTTATGACAGAATGAAGAAAATGAGTGAAAGTTAAAAGACTCAACAATTTTCTATACTCTTTCCCCTTTTATTTACCACACTTGAATATTAATATTGATTAAGCAAATGTATTGACAAATTTTGTTTTTTTATTATTTTATAGAAAATAATGTTTTAATATGGGATATCCATTTTCCAAGATAGTTAGTTATAAGGAACCGGAGGTACATACCCACAAAAGTTAGCGGTCCATTTGAAGTTGTAATGGCTTGCAGCTCACTAGATCGGTTCGTTCGGATAAAATCAATGTTTTGTTCAACACTCATATCATTAAAAATGTCGGAAAATAGATTGTAGTAATGAACATCAATAACGACACTTGTCATTCCACTCGCAACAGGAAAGAGTTCTTTTGAATCACCTCCGAGTCGGTTTGATAAAACAACAAACGCATTGGGAGCATGCTTTCGTACAACTTTATAGCCAGCTTCATAATACTTGGTTAGCACGTTTAGTGAGACCCCTGATGCTAGAGGCTCGTTTATGAGCTCAACCGCATATAGACTTGGATTGTTCGCATACCTATACAAATTAATATTCGTATTAGATTAGCAATACTATTTGCGACAAGAATCCTTTTGTGACTGATTTAGCAACAAAACAGTTGCAAACTTAGTAATTGCTTAGCAACTTAGGGCCCCTTTGATTCGTGTAATTTATTGGAAATGAAATTTGAATTGGAATTTATAGGATTACATTGAAAATACAAAATGTGTTTGGTTGTATATGTTACGGAATTGGAATGTACGTTCGTGGCGAACAATGGTGGCGGTGGTTGGCGGGGGGCGGTGGCGGCAGGTGGCAGAAAGCGGTGGCGGCAGGAGGAGTTGGCTGCTGGTGGCGGCAGTAGGCGATGGCGTCTGGCGGCAGGAGGAGGCGGTGGTGGCTGGTGGCGGAAGGTGGCAGTGGTGGCGGTGACAGGTGGTGGCGGGCTGTGACGGCAGGTGGTAGGGGGTGGTGACGAAAGGTGGCGGCGGGCGGTGGCGGTGGTAGTTGGGGGCAGTTGATGGTAGTAGATAACACATTCCTATAACATCCTCCAAAATCCTTTGGAGTATGAAATGAATTTGAATTCCATCAAGTGAGAGATTTGATTGGAATTTATTTCAATTCCAATTCCTTTTTATAGTCAACCAAACACAAAAATTGATGGAATTCAAATTCCAAATCACTTCAGTTCCATTCAATTCCATGCAACTAAACGGGCCCTTACTTTGATATTGTTATAAGTTCGGATATTTTTACTTTGGTTGCAAGTTTTATGCTAAACTTACAAAAATTGTCCGATTGCAACTTTCGGTCGCTATTACTAGTTAGCAGTTTCTGTAGTGTTGTTAACCTGTACCTAATAGTAAAGAACTCAATGACGCGAATCGTTTCTTGTATAGTTTCATCCGTTCGGCCCCACTGGATAAAACCATCACGAGAGGAGCTATGCTCAAAACCATTTTGGGAGCCTGGAGCCGCATGCAGATCCAATATCACCTTCAAGTTATATTTCCTATGCACATAAATAGTCGAATACAAGATTAATTTATTTATTTTATTGTTATCATTAAAAAGTTAGATATGCTTGCAACAAAGGAACATATGCATACTTTGCCCATAAGAAGGCCTTATCAAGGTATTGCAAAGATCCTCCAACATAAGGCTGTGGTGGTGTTGGATCACTTGCGGTCCACCATCCGACAGGAATCCTCACGGCATCTAATCCGCTCGTTGCGATGAATTTGAAATCATCTTCTACGATGAATGTGTCCCAATGATCCTGAATGATATTTGATGTACAATTGAAATAAACTCTTGTATACATAGATAAGCTCAATGTTAAAGCTTCTAATGCATGTTATATATATATGTCTATCTTTTCTTCCAATAGAGCAATAGAGTATATTAGTAAAGTTCAAAGTAATCTTTATGGTTTACTTTTAATTTTATTAAACCTTATACTATATAAATTTATTATTATTATTATTATTATATGCTTTTAAACCTAATTAAATCGCGAGTTTACTTGCTGCAACACACGTTTGTGGTTGGGCGGTTTTTCATCTAATTTTTGTTTGGTTTAACAGTAACACACCGCAAAGCATTTTACCTTTTTACATAAGCTTTCCGCCCACTTTTAAATGTTTTTAAATACTTATGGATAATAAATACGCATGCTTGATGATTTTAAAGACTTGAATGAATTAATGTCATGCAATTTGGATGTTAAAGGTTTGTAGACAATATTACACGATCACGGTAAATATTTAAAAATGTTTTATGAATTTATAAATTCCAAATGACTATGTAAACCCAGACGCAATCAGGATCACCACTTGAACAAAAGAAAGGAAGGCTCTTCGGATGATTGTGTAAACCCTAATGCGACCAGGGTAATTGTTCCAGGACGGTTTTGATAAATGAAAAGAGATTTTCATTAAAGAGAGGTAATGATTATAGTTCGGAACCCGAGATACTAGAAAGGACATGATCGTGATATATCGAAGAGTTGGTGGGTTAGTGGTTGGGCTAGCCCTACATATACCCTGTATACAAACTTCCTTCAATGTGTCAAGATAATGTCGGTGTATAGATCTAAGGCTAAGGATGGATTTTGAAATAGAGAAATGAATTGAAAATTATGATGTATTTTTTGTGTGAAGTAAAGAAGTTTTCTAGGATATCTTTATTTCGTGAGGGCAAACGGATATATAGTAATTTTGGAAAAGAAAATTTAAGAAAATGCAACAAATCTGAATGCTTAAGTGAAATTGTCGGCCATTTCCTATAAGGGTGTGGTTATATTAAGATGAACGACCATTTCCTTATGGGGGTAATAAATGGTTAAAAGTCTATTGCGCAAGGATGTTGACTTAAGTAATGATTATCACTTATGAGGTGGGGTGTCGAGCCCATGGATTTTGATCCCAAAGGAGACAGTGTTAAGTTATGAAGTATATTTTGAAAGAAATTAAATTAGAAATCACCGGTGAAAGCCGACTATTTTTAACATAGGTATGAAGTATATTTTGAAAGAAATTAAATTAGAAATCACCGGTGAAAGCCGACTATTTTTAACATGCATATTAGGCATGATTTTGAAGGTAAAGCAGGTAGTGAAGAGATAGGATCTGGAAGTGGTCATAAAGAAATCTGACGGGCTACTAAAGTAATTTTGAATACTAACACAGATAGTGTTGTCCTTGTAAGACTTAACAAATTTTCATAGTAAGGTAATGAAGTTTTAATTCCGCTGCATGTGTATATCTCTTTATGAATCATTGCCATTGAGTAAATTTAATGTGTGACACCACCTAGAGACTAAGCATGAAAGACGAGCATCACATTTTTTTTCTTATTTTTGTGTTTTTTATGGTTCATAATTGGTTGTTGACCTTATTTGGAAATCTAACGCGCAAAATTTATATAGAAAATAGAAGAAAATCGTACTTTCATGACTTGTGGTGCTTTTGAAGGTCCATAACCATTAGTCACTTGGTACTCGCCTTGCATTCTTTGAACAATCGTCATCTCAAAAACTGAATGATCATTGTCTCCCCATTGTTCGTCTCCCTTCGAATCAGCAGTCACGAGATCTTCAGTTTTTGCCTACAATCAATCAAATTACCATACAAAAACGAGAGTCAGTAAAGCATATATCTATTTTATTAAATATACTTCAAGAGCTACAAATAACTAAACCTGTAAAAACAACCCATTTGGTGCTTTTATCCGAACAAGATTCGGATCATCCGATTTCCGAATAATCTCAAAAACACCCGATGTTTGATAATCATTTGAGATAGCGACCAAATTGATCCCTGTGGAGTCAAGTCCTAGAAACTGTTGATTAAACACTCGTATCTGAAAATTAGTGTCATTGATCCTCCATATCTGTCCCAAAAAATAAATAAACTATTTTACCAAGAATAACAAGCTTCACAACTTAAAAATTATATGCACTCTTTAAGTCTTGGGAACAACTTTTATATTAGCTAAAGCACTGGCATTGTGTCACTAGTTGAAAAGTTACCCGAAAAGTTTCCCAGCCGGACGCAGATGAGCGGTTCGCAACAATGATTGTACCTCCACCGAGCTCTGCAGCAAGGAATTTCTCTATCTTTTTCGACTTAAACTGAAGTGCAGCTCCATCCTAGTGATGATCATTTAGTAACAAAACTTAATTAATTAGCAAGAATTAACACATAGATTGGGTTTATGCATTAGTTTAATATGTTTTCATACGTATATGAAAACAAGCTAAACAAGTGTGCTGAAAACAAGCTAAACAAGTGTGCAAAAAAAAAAAAACGAAACCAAAGAAAACCAAAAGTTTTATTTTTAATTGAGTGTAGTGGAGAAAATTTTTTTATCAAATGAGTGTATTTGGAAAAATATTTACCAAAATGGGTTAAACCTAATTTACTCATTTATTTGTTAACGAGAAATAAAGGTCATCATCATGGACCTGACAGTTCAATCGACAATCAAGTTCTACAACTCGAAAACGATGATTCTTTAATTCTTTTCAAGCGATTTGAGGTTCGATCCTCATTTAATCTTCAATACATTCGATTTTAACATTACACGGTTCAATCTTCAGCAGAATTTCCTTTTGCTTTCGGTCCTGTTTGATTTTGACATTTTTTAGTTTGATTTTTCAATTATTTGGTGTAATTCTGCAGTAAGCTTGTTTGATTTTGCAATTATTTGGTTTAATTTTGCAATAAGCTTGTTTGATTTTGCTATTATTTGGTTCAATTTTGAGATTAATTGGTTCCATTGTATATGCAACATGGAACTTGAAAGTACCATTCTTGTTCCTCTTTCGTAACATGAAATTATTTGGTGCTTGTGTTGTAATAAGCTATATTCTAAATAGTTTGTAACTAGTTACAAGGAAGATTTCAACAAGATGTCACATATCGCTATTTTAACAATGGTGATGTTGATGATGTGCAAGATAACAAAATCAGAGATGAAAGTCATGTCTTAGAAAAGGAAGATGAAACCCCCACTCCTAGTTGGTATGAGAGCCATAATAACTCTTGTTCTCCCTTACTAAGGTTTGGATTAGTATGCTCTGTGACTGCAGACGTAGGTGCTGATCTCTTACAACATAAAACCAATCTTCTTAAGGTCTTGACAAGCAGACTGGTACGAAAGTTCAAAACACTTTTTTAAAAGATAATCTAAGCGTGGTGTCGAGTCGTAAGTCGCAAAGGAGCGCGGTAAAACATTGAGTGATCGCTTAACCGAGTGAAAGAAAGTGTCATAGACGTCACCCAGTTAGTATGACATACCACCATCTATCCCGACAAAGTTCTAGCCTTAGTTCGAGTTCTAGTTTTAGGTCTTCTTTCGTCTCCAGAATTGATCAGCTATATGATGATTCTAGAATACCCATAAGTAGTATGCCCTCAGTTAACCCTTAGAGTGTTTTTTCAAAACCCCAAATCTCATTTTCGAAAAAAGTCAAAAAATAATTAGTTCTTCTGCCTCAACCCTTGTTTCAAAGAGTTTGTACAAACATCAAATTTTGATTCCCATAAGCTTCTAGCAACAACCTCAGAACACCTTGTTTCCCTATCCTTACCCCAGATCTCCCAAGCTTTTGCCAAAACTAGGGATATACTCATATCCACTTTGGTGCCATAAGACTTGCCCTTACCTTTCATTGTAGAAAAAGGTTACCAGCTTTCTTCCACATCGCTCTAGTTGATACACGATTTGTCGAATACCAGCACGCTTGTATTGGAACCATACAAACTACTTTAAATGCCGAAACAATTTTTGTCACCTTAATTTCAGCATGCCCCTCAATGATCCAAGATTGTTCACAGCCTTGAAAGCCCATATCCAAATTGGTGGAATCCCAAAAGTAAATACCTTTAAAGCCACGTTTCAATACCAAATGAAGTATAGAGTCCAAAACCATTCTTTGGACATCATGGTCCCCGTGCAAGATAACTCTGGTGATGCCTTGCTAATTGATGTAGACTTAAAAACTACACCAACTTGCACATATGTTCCTAAACAACTTACCAGGGATGAGCTCACAAAGCTCCTTCCAGAAAATGGATAACAAATTACGAGGAAATCCACCGGACCCCGATCTAGACTACCACAGCCCCTGATTTCATAAGACATCAAAATGGCCAGATCGAGGTTCGATTTTCAAAACAAGATCGAAGAGAGGTATTCTCTACGATGCACATGATGGAAGCAGTGCCCATACAACACTGCCCTTGTGATGTATGCTACTGCAATGATTGTCTTGATGAAGCAGAAAAGGTCAAATACGATGAAGACATCCTGAAGAAGAAAACATCATCACGATCTCTTGAAAAAAGGTATCTTTGTAGTGATCCCAACGTTGGTCTTCTTGTTCAACCATCAGGAAAGTTTGACTACTATGTCCTGTATAGTGGTACACCACTAAAACCGACAAAGCCTTGTTAACCTTCACTAGCCAGAAAAACTGATACAACAAAATAGATGCATGCTTTTTCATCACTCCCACCAGTTCCTCACATGATTACCAAGCGGAATTTCCCCCACTAATGTCCTTTGAACACTCAGACTTTACAAACCAAACATAGATGGAAAATTCAAACATCAAATACCATGACTCCTACGCGTATTCCAAGCTCAGTCACTGCTGCAAAGGCTACATTAAATTGACAAAGTGAAAATGTTGTTGCCCAAAACAAAGTTCTTCAACAAATCCTAGCCCAACAGACTAACTTCACAAAGGCCCAAGAGGCTTTAGCCAGCCAAATGCGTACTCTTGAGAGTATCATCAATGAAGTCCAAGTTAAAATCCTTGGTTTCATGATCAATTACTCCAAATTGTGCAGAATAATCCATCAACGCAAGTTTCTAAAAGTCTTGTCCAAAAGAAAGCAGAAATCAAGTTTCTTAAAGCTCAATTTATAGATCTGGAAAGACAACACAATAGCAAAGAGTGTCAAACGTAGCAGAAGATCCATGGAGAATTCCAACTACCACGTCCGTAAGAACAACCTTTGATCCAAAACCATTACCATTCACACCATTCTCTCAAACCTCATCACCATCCTTATATTTATGGTGTGCTGATGTGACACCCCACTTCTCGACCCCTGGTCCCCGACCTCCGGCGCAAGAATGGATCATCACTAATAAGTATTTAAGAAGGATCGAGCCAACCGGTTTCAATAAAACCCAGATTACACCAAATATCTTTCATTTCATTTCATAATTTATATTACAGCGGAAGTAAATAATTTACAATAATATCATAACATAACATGCAGTTTAACAACCCCGACAGTCCTTCCCTTGTCTTGCTCATATATCTGAGATTACATACATGATTTGAAAACAGTCAGCTTTAAGCTGGTGAGTTCATAAGTTTTAACATTTCACATAAAACCTTTGTTAAAACCACAATACTATTTGCAAACTTTGGATCTGACAGTTCCAATATGTTATTACCATAAATGAACTGACACCGAGGCAGATGAATTAATTTTGCCCTTCATATGATAACCATAGATCATATAATTTGACTCAATAATACATACGCATAAGAAAACCATTTACCGCATGGGGTTTATCAGAACAGTAGTACTACCAATTATTACCCAGCCATGTTTGTGTTAACAGTCCAATGTGTTGGGGACTTCCTTGTGGTAATACAAACACTTATGTACAAACAAATATTCATTGTGTCGTGTCTTACGAAATCATTAATTGTAATAATATGTAATCTCCTATGTATGTAGTAAAACAAGTAAAACATAAAAGGGGATGTGAAACTCATTTCACAAGCAGAGTAAGGGCAGAGAATAAGAGAATAAGCGAATAAATGATCCTCGAGCGTAACGACATCGTAAGCGTGAAAACGTCTCTTCATGCATCTCCGAAATGTTCCGAACTGAGTATAATCTCCACTAGAATGCTAGGGGTGTTTTTGAGTGTTTGTGACAAGCCGAGATCAGAGGAAACAACAAAAAACTCCTTCACCCTAGTGAAGTATTTATAGGGCTCGGCCAGAGAGGCTACGTGATACGCGTGCCACCTGGCTTCCCTTCTTGCGCGTAGCGCGCGGCCCCAACAAACGTGGCCACCCACGGGTGGCACCACATGTTCTGCTGACTCGTCATTCATTTTGCCACGTGGCTCGAACGATCGCCACGTGTGCGTGGATGCTGCCACGTGTCGTGGTGACTCACAACTGATCTGCCACGTGGTGACACGTGGTCCACGTGGTGTATACCGTACACTTTGTACCATACAGGTAGTGTCTCCAGATTTTGAGAGAAAAAACTATAGCACCTAGCTCAAGGTCATGGGTTGTGTAGTTCTTCTCATGAATTTTAAGTTGTCTAGATGCGTATGCTGTAACTTTGTCATTCTGCATCAAGACGCAACCTAAACCTTTTCGTGACGTATCACAGACAAATCCTTCTATTCCATCGGGAAGAGATAGGATTTGAGCGCTAGAAAGCTTTTTTTTCAAAAGTTGAAAGGCTGATTCTTTAGTATCGCCCCATTCAAACTTTTTACCTTTCTGCGTTAGAGCAGTGAGTGATAATGCTATTTTGGAGAAGTTTTTAATGAACCTCCTGTAGTATCCCGCCAATCATAAGAATTGTCGCACCTTAGTTGGTATCTTGGGTGCTTCCCAATTCTTAATTGCTTCAATCTTTGCAGGATCAACATGAATTCCTTCCTCACTAACTACGTGACCTAGGAATTGAACTTCACTCATCCAAAATTCACATTTGGAGAATTTAGCATATAAATTCTCTATCCGTAATAGTTACAAAATCTGTCTCAAGTGTTGTTCTTGATCTTCTTGAGTTTTGGAATAGATTAGGATATCATCAATGAATAGGAATACAAATTTGTCGAGATAGGGTCTCCACACCCTATTCATAAGATCTATGAATATAGCTGGGGAATTGGTTAGCTCAAACGGCATAACTTTAAACTCATAATGCCCATATCGAGTTCTAAAAGCAGTTTTCGGAATACTTCTTGACCTCGCAACTAGTGATAACCAAATCTTAAATCAATCTTAGATCATTAACGATAATCAATACACATCCGAAAGATCCATCCTTCTTCTTGACAAATAGAATAGGAGATCCCTAAGGTGAAAAACTTGGTCGAATAAATCCTTTATCTAATAGCTCCTGAAGTTGGTTTGATAGTTCTTGCATTTCAGAAGGCGCTAATCAGTAGGGTGCTCTAGCTACAGGTCTTGCTCCCGCTATTAAATCAATTCGAAAGGAAATCGATCGCTCATGCAGTAATATTGGTAATTCTTTTGGAAAGACCTCATGATATTCTCGTACAATTGGCACACCCTCAAGCTTCCTCTCTTCGGATTGCCTCTCAGTTACATGAGCGAGAATTGCATAATAGCCTTTTCGTAAGTAGTTCTGGGCTTTCATGCAAGAAATTAGTCCAAGTTTAGTGTTTTCTTTCTCACCTTGAACTGATAATATCTCTTCATTTGGAAGTGGAATACGGATAATATTTTCTCGACATATGATTTTTGCATGATGCTTGGATAACCAATCCATGCCAACAATTTAATCAAAACTTCCATGTCAAACGGGGAGTAGATCGATTGGGAAAACATGATCATCAAGAGTTAAGTTACTGTTTTGACATACTTGGTCAGTTTGTATTAACCTCCCATTTGCAAACTCCATAGTGTATAGGTAAGTTAATGGAGTAGGATTTAATGAACTAAAATATGTGGATATGAAGTTTTTATCAGCTCCAGTTCAAACAAAATTGAATCATATCGATCATTAATGAGAAAGGTACTCGTAACATGATTGGGATCATTTTATGGCTTCATCTGCTTGAAGCATAAAAGCTCTTCCTTGGGCTGCATTCCCAGCTGAATCAAGCTTTGGACAGTTTCGTTTAAAATGTCTCACAACATCACACTCGTAGCAGGTTCGATTGTTTCGAGTATCTCTCTTAGCATTATCAATCTTTTGAACCATTGTGGTGCTTCGACAGTTTACTGCATTATGCCTGAAGCAATTACATTTCTTGCAGCGAGCCTTCACAAGACCCAGTGTGATGAAAATTGCATTATCACACTTAGGCATATTCCCAATAAATTTGCCTTTACGTCTTTGGTTGAATGACTTAGGTGTTGTATTGGAGTTTGTTTTATCCTGGCTATCATATCATTTATGTTTATTGTCTCCAGATGATTCGGTAGGAATGGTTTTAAATTTTCCTTGAGTAACAGCCTGGTCTCTCAAGGTATTAGCAACCACAATCATTTCTGATATAGTTGACGCCCTGACGTCACCATACCCTGAATTTGTTCAGGTAATCCAACAATATACATCTGAAGGTGCTTATATTCTGGAGTTACCATATGTGGAGATATAAGACAAAAATTATGAAAACGATCATTGTCTCCAGCAATGCCATCTCCAATAATTTTATGAGTCCAGAATTGATTATCAAGCTTTTGGAGTTCATTACGAGGACCAAGTTGATCGGTCAGCCTCCTCTCTATATCATTCCAAGAGATACTATAGGCAGTATCAATACCAAGAGCTTGAACAAGTGAATTCCACCAAGTCAAGGCTCGGCCTTCAAGAGTACAGGTGGCACATTTGGTTTTATCCTCTTCAGCACATTTACTAATCCTCTAGACATATTCCATTTTGTCTATCCATTGCAATAAACCAAAAGCTCCTTCAGTGCCATAAAATTTATTGGATTGACAATTAAGGAAACCTTTATAAGAGCAGTTATGTTTTGATTGCATAGTTTCTTGCGTAACTTTAATCACATGAGTAGCATCGCGCTGAGCTATGGCATTAGCTATTAGTTGCTCTACTTCACTTCGATTCAGTAGGTCGTTATTATTGTTGTTTATATTATTCTCTGTTGGGTCAACTTTTTCCATTTCTTTCTATAACAAAAAATTTGTAAGATATGACAATGTACGTTTGGATGCCAAAAAGATATAATATAAAATGGATAACAATAATAATAATAGCTAAATAGAAAAACGATCCTATATATATATATATATCATAGAATTCTTGTTTACATATGTGCAATTAAAATCAGTGGGGTACAAAGCCCACTAAACAAGTTTCCTACCAAAACTAGACGAGCACACCCCACTCGTAAGGGTAAAAGTAAATCACAATATCCCCGGAAAGATGTCCACGTGAATAGCAGAAGTAGCAAAAAATATGAACATCGCGGCAAATGCTGACAAAGTTTCAAACTGTTGTCTAAGGTCAGTCATCTGCTGCTCAAGAGTAGCTGCCATCTGCTATGCTATAGCCACTCTGCCAGTCAACTCATCAATCGACTCCTGCTGAGTGGTGATGTAGTCGAATGTGTCGTGCAGAGCATCCTCTAGAGAATCATGCTCAACTATCAAACCCTGAACTCTCTTAATGATCTCACGTTGTCTCTCGTCTATCTCATCTATACGTGTACCGAACTAACGTAATCTAGTGTCATGACTAATCTCGCTATCAGCAAAGGTACTGTCTCCCCTATGACTGGCATGGACGGCAGGTCTCACCTATCTCAAGAGCAGATGAAGCACCCTCTCACTCTCTCCACTCTCTCACCACATCTTGTAACCACATCCATCGTCAAGCCTCAGATATACGACGATGCCTACGCGGAGCCTCCTCAAGTAGTGGCTTCTACAGGTGGTGCCTCGGCAGGTGATACCTCTATGGGTGGTATATCTACATGCGATATCTCCATAGGTTGTGCCTGTAGTCTAGGCTCCTGTCTATGACGTGACCTACGTGGAATGTCCTCTGGGAACGATACCCTCTTTCGAGGCGTATACATATAGTGTAGCCTAAATGGCTCATATAAAGGTACAGTAGGTGGTGCTAAGAGCACTGGTATATCAGATCTACGAATAGTGCCTACAGTGGTTATAGGCTCAGAATCAGCATGATCAGCCACTCAAGATGGTCCAGCTAAATTAGTGTCTAGGTGGGGTGCAGAACATGGTATCACACCCTCATTAGCGATCGTATCAATAATATGTGCAGTCAACTCAAATGCGGACTCATAAAGTATGCTACGCGGTGTAGACTCCTCTCACGTAAATCCTCCTATAGGCTCGAGAACCTCACTAATACTCTCGTCTAGATCATCACCCTGGGCATAACCTGCCATCTCTACATCTAAAAGCATGTCAAGATCTATATCTATATCCATCTTGGGGTGATCCTCATGTGGTGGTGATGCAAGAATCGGCGAGTGTGGTGGAATAAGTGGTCCTAATGGGATAAGTGGAACTGGTGGTGGAACTGGAGGAACCTAGGGATCCTCGTCGTCAGAATCAGTCAAAATAATCAGATAGGAATAAGAGTGAGACATGCCTGCAAAACTACATAAGTTATACCATATAATGTTATGCATTTGAGGAACATATTATATATACGTACACGTATGTCCTAGGATTATAATTCATAATAAAGTGTAATTTGTTTTTTATAAACCTGTTTCTCTGATACGAGTCTGTGACACCCCACTTCCCGGCCCCCGGTTCCCGACCTCCGGCCCAAGAATGGATCATCACTAATCATTAATTAAGCAGGATCGAGCCAACCAGTTTAAAGACAACCCATATTACAACAAACATCTTTCATTTCATTTCATAATTTATATTACAGTGGAAGTAATAATTTACAGCATTATCATAACATAGCATGCAATTAAACAACCCTAACACTCCTTCCCTTGTCTTGCTCATATAGCTAATATTACATACATGATTTGAAAACAGTTAGCTTTAAGCTGGTGAGTTCACAGTTTTTAATATTTCACATAAACATTTGTTAAGACCACAATACAATTTACAAACTGTGAATCAAACAGTTCTAATATGTTATTACCATAAATTAACTGGCAGTTAAAACCATTTACCGCATAAGGTTTATCAGACCTAGTAGTACTACCCATTATTACACAGCCACTTTTGTGTTAACGGTCCAATGTGTAGGGGAGTTCCTTATGGTAATACGAACACTTATGTAATAACAGATAGTCATTGTGTCATGCCTTACGAAATCATTAGTTGTAATAATATGTAATCCCCCCTCGTATATAGTAAAAATTGTTAGATCTTGAAAAGAATGATACTTGCCAATACTATTTCACTTTGTCTCTATATTTATGTTTTGCATTCTCTTGTAATTTTGTTAAACATATATATAGATAACTTACCGAACGAAGCGGGAAACGCGAAAACAAGTTAACCAGTCCGATCAGATCGCGAGATGACGTGTCGGGACACGTGGCACCTCGGGAACCGTGCCAGGACACGTGGCAGCACCACGAGAGTGCTGGAACTCAACTGGACACGTGGCAGAAGCAGGGATGAGTCAGCGTAAACGTGGCAGCACCACGCTGCGCCACGCAGGCTGCCAGCCTACGCGCGTCACACGGGCCACCACCTCCCGGCGGCGCGTGGCGCGTAGGATTCCAAGTTTTGCCTATATAAAGCTCATTCCGACCTCAATCCACCTGCACTTGAATCTCGTCCCACTTTCACATATAAACACTCTCGATTTCGTATTCTATCGGTTGGTTATCGCGTAGAAGATCGGTCCCGCTCGGATCTGTTAGCTCTCTCTAGGACTCTCGGAGGTTGTCGCTCTCTCATTCAAGACTCTCGGAGATTACACTCAAAGATCGTGGACTCTCTCTACTCTCTTTCATCTATATTATCTATCTCCTCGTCGTTATCACGTGAGTTCATAGCCCTTTTGTCACCTTACTTGTTTTACAATACGGGGTGGGATTACATGTCACTTAATACTATATGTTATTACATAGTTGACACCGTACCATTCAAAGGCCCCTACTTCTGGACCATCAACACTAACGTGGCTGGGTAATAATGGGTAGTACTATTGGTCTGATAAACCTCATGCGGTAGCCCCGTAAACCGT
>WOUH02000045.1:2035423-2060055 GCA_009936405.2 Stevia rebaudiana | reverse complement strand
AATTAGTATCTTTATATATTTGGTTGTAATTCTCTTCATTAGACATAATAAACACGTAACCCTTTTACATTCTGATTTGGTATCAGAGCCGTTCCCTATTCTGCTGCCTCCAACGCAGATCATCATCAACCTATTCCAGCCAAATCGCAAATCAATCTCATGGCAGCAATATTAACCTTCTCAAACCAAGAGAAAACCACTCACAACTCTCATAAATTCGCCTTTACTCTCAAACCTACAAACTATGGTTACTGGAGATCAATGATTGAATCTTTTCTTACCTCACATAATCTTTTTGGTTATGTTGATGGAACCATTCCATGCCCAGAACAGAAAGTTACAGTTGAAGCTGCTACAACCGACAACCCTAGTTATACCCCGTGGATCTCCAACGATGCTCATATTCGGACCCTCATCATATCCACCGTATCTGAAGACTCTTATCAACATGTTCAAGGTAAGACTTCTCGTGAGGTTTGGCTCTCATTGGAACGGGCTTATGCGCCTGTCACTGCATCTCATGAATTTACTCTCAAAAACCAACTACTCAGAATAACTCAAAAAGGAGATGAAAAACCGGCAGACTACCTTTGTAGGGCTCAAGAATATGCAACAGCCCTGGCTAATATTGGAGAACCAGTAAAAGACAAAGATCTCGTTATGTTAACTCTTGCAGGGCTTCGAGAAGAATATAATGGTCTTAAGGGTAACCTATTGGCTCGGTCACCCCCGGTCTCTTTCAACGAGATTCATGCCCTTCTTTGTGACCACGATTACCTCATAACCACCACCCTCAACACCAATCCGAAGGCTTTCTTTGCTGCACCACAGCAGTTCTCAGCTCCTGCACAACAGTTCTCAGCCCCTACACAGTTCTCGGCTCCTGCTCCTGCCCCTGTACCACAGCAATTCTCGGCTCCTACCCAACCCACTCTTGATCACCTACAGCAACAACTTCAGAACATTCAGCTGATGGCCTCTCAATTCGGACAGCAACTAAATCCAAGACCCCAAGCTTATTATGGATCTCGGTCTTTCAACAACAATCGCAATGGTCGGAACTCCCGTGGCTATTCCCGTGGTAATTCTCGTGGTGCTTTCAATCCACGTTCGAGAGATAATGGTGGTACACGTCAATTCTCATGGGCTTCCACTCAAAACGTGGTCTATGGTCATTGCAACCGATGTGGAATTGGTCACCTACCCTCACAGTGCCCAAACCAGCAGAATCAATCTCGCCCTGCACCACAAGCCAATTTTGCTGCTTATTCAGATGTTGGTTCTTCTCCTGGCAATGCTTGGAAGCCTGATACTGGTGCCTCTCATCATGCCACTCCAGATCTATCTAGCTTGGACAACTCTGAGGCATACTATGGTAAAGATTCATTACTTGTTGGTAACGGTAGTTCAATACCCATATTTCATATTGGTTCTTCCAACATTTACTCATCCAACAAAACCTTTAAACTTTCTGACATTCTTCATGTTCCTGAACTAAAACAAAATCTTTTATCTGTTCAAAAATTTTGTCTTGATAATGATGTCTTCTTTGAATTTCACTCTTCTTATTTTGTTGTGAAGGACGAATCTACCCGAACTACGCTCCTTACGGGCCCCAGTGAGCAGGGTTTATACTCCATCCGCCTTCCACAATTCAAGTCTCTACCTAAGGTTGCCTTCACTGCTGTCAAAGCTTCTTCGAATATTTGGCATCAACGTTTAGGACATCCTCATGCTCAAGTTTTTCGTTCAGTTGTTTCCCATTGTTTTTTACCTGTTTCGGACAAATTAAATAATGAATTGTGTTCTTCTTGTCAAATGGGAAAATCTTCCAAATTATCTTTATCTGATTCTACTTTTCGTAGCAATAATATTTTAGACCTTGTTTATTGTGATGTTTGGGGTCCTTCTCCCTCACCGTCTCTTGATGGTCACCGTTATTTTTTGTTATGCGTTGATCATTGTACTCGTTATATGTGGATTTATCCTTTAACACAAAAATCTGATGTTTATATCACCTTAACAAACTTCATCACCATGGCTGAACGCCAATTTAATACCAAATTAAAATGCATCCAATCTGATTGGGGCGGGGAATTTCGACCCCTTACCAACCTGTGTCGCAACCTTGGCATCATTCATCGACGTTCTTGTCCACACACAAGCGAACAAAATGGCATTGTTGAACGTCGTCACCGTCATGTTGTGGAAACTGGACTGTCTCTCTTGGCTCATTCCAGTCTTCCTCAACGTTTCTGGCATTTTGCCTTTGAAACAGCCGTATACTTAATTAACCGGCTACCCTCTCGCGTCTCCTCCAACAAATCTCCCTTTGAACATGTCTTTAAACGTAAACCTGATTACTCGTTCCTAAGAGTCTTTGGCTCTCAATGCTTTCCTTACCTTCGCCCGTATAACCGTCACAAAATTGAATTTCGTTCCACTCCTTGTGTCTTTTTAGGCTATAGTCTTTCTCACCATGGTTATCGGTGCTTTGATCCTTCCACTGAACGCATCTATATAGCTCGACATGTTCGCTTCAATGAACAAGCTTTTCCCTATCAACCGTCACCTACTCCACCACCACAACCTGCTTCCCCATATATCTCCATTTTTCCCACTCCTCCACCTGGCTTCCCACCAGAACCCACCCAACCTTCACAACCACCCCCGGCTTCATCTCCAACACCTTTCTCACCACCGTCCTCTCCACAAACACCTCCTCCCTCACCTAACATCCCTCATCCTCCACCACCAACATCTCCTACTCAACCCAATCTGACTCCCATACCAAATCCGATACCAAATCCGCCACCACCTCCACCTCCACCTTCTACCCAATCACAGCAGGTCCAACGCACCAGGCCCTCTAACCTTCGTCCCAACCCAAAACAACCCGATCGTTACAATCCAGCTGCCTATACCGCCACCACATCTTCTTCTCCACCTATTGAACCGGCCAGTTTTACCGTTGCTAACAAGTATGCTGAATGGCGCCAGGCTATGTCTGATGAGTTGGACGCACTTCATAGAAATGGCACGTGGACACTTGTGCCCCCTGTACCTAATGCTAATATTGTTGATTGTAAATGGGTTTACAGGTTGAAAACAGATGAACATGGTAAGATTAACAGGTACAAAGCCCGACTTGTTGCCAAGGGTTTTCACCAACAGCATGGTGTGGATTATCATGAGACTTTCAGCCCGGTCATTAAATCTGCTACCATTCGTACCGTCTTATCTTTGGCTGTCACAAATAAATGGCCTCTCCGGCAGTTGGATATCCAAACCGCTTTCCTGCATGGCGATCTTGAAGAAACAGTATATATGCGCCAACCTACAGGTTTCGTTGATCCTGCTAAGCCTGAACATGTGTGTTTATTAAACAAGTCCTTGTACGGTCTTAAACAGGCCCCTCGTGCCTGGTTCAACAAGTTGTCCACAGCCCTTCATCAGTTAGGGTTCTACGGGTCCAAAACCGATCCATCATTGTTTATCCTTCATTCCTCGGGCACTCTAGTTTATGTGCTTGTTTATGTTGATGATATCATTATTACGGGCAATAATTCCACCGCAGTTGCAAAGATAATTGAACAACTTAATTTGCTCTTTGCACTTAAGGATATGGGCAAATTACATTACTTTCTAGGGGTTGAGGTTGTTCACAAAGGCCATGATTTACTTCTTTCGCAACGCAAATACATTGGTGATATTTTGCACAAGGCTGGTTTGGCAGATTGCAAACCAATTTCTACTCCCATGAGCACCTCTTCTGTTTTATTGCCGGATGATAGCCCCTTACTTGATGATCCTTCTAGGTACAGGCAAACAGTCGGTGCTCTTCAGTATGTCACTCTCTCTCGCCCTGATATTGCGTTTGCTGTGAACAAGGTTTGTCAGTTCATGCATGCTCCCACTGACAACCACTGGACTGGTGTTAAACGAATTCTGCGTTATCTCAAAGGTACACTTAATATGGGACTATGGATTCGTCACAACACAGGTTATCGGCTTCAGGCATTTACAGATTCACATTGGTCCACCAATCTTCAGGCGTTCTCGGACTCTGATTGGGCTGGCTGCCCAATCGATCGTCGATCAACGGGGGGATTTGCTATCTATCTAGGTTCTAATCTCATTTCTTGGTCTGCTCGTAAACAGAAAACTGTTTCTCGCTCTTCAACAGAATCTGAGTACAAAGCCATTGCGGATACAGTTGCAGAATTAATTTGGCTAAAGTCTCTTCTTCGAGAACTTGGTTTGGATAGTGAAGCACCAACACTTTGGTGTGATAACCTTGGAGCAACTTATCTCACAGCCAATCCAGTTTTTCGTGCCAGGACAAAACATGTTGAAGTTGACTATCATTTTGTTCGTGAACAAGTTACTCAGGGAAAGCTCAGTGTCAAGTTTATCTCCACAGAAGATCAAATAGCTGATATCTTTACAAAGCCTTTATCTTCTCAGAAATTTGAGTTCCTCAGATCCAAGTTGCAGATTGCTAACCGCCCTGAACTTGCGGGGGAATATTAGACTATGTTGGCTAATAGTTTACGTACTTTATTAATATTCCTAATTGTCTAGGGTATCAAGATGTAATTAGTATCTTTATATATTTGGTTGTAATTCTCTTCATTAGACATAATAAACACGTAACCCTTTTACATTCTGATTCATTATTTCAACATTAAAATTCGTTTGATACCGTGACTTGGAAATTTTATGCACTAAAAATACACTTTGCGCAACTCTCAATCCGTTTGACCCATTCAACTCATTTCACTCGTTTCCTTTTAAGTTGTTTACTTCTTTTAGTTTAACACTTCTGACCCATTGGAGATGAAACATAACTCCGGTCGACATATTACAAATTAACAAGAGAGCTAAAATGTTGAAAAAAGTTTTTATTGAAAATTACCTTCATGTCCACAATTCCAGCTAAAGTTATCATTGCTTCCATCATTTCCATTTTCTCCATTAGCATCATTGTGCTAATAATAACATATAAGATGGTAACCTTATATTTTCAAAATCAAAGAGTTGAGAGTAATTATAATACCTTTTGATTATATGACACAAGGTCATATAGAGTAAATCCATCATGCGCTATGACGAAGTTGACTCCATGATATGGCTTGCGATTGTTTACCTATAAAGTAAATTGCATTTAAATGATAGTAAATAATATCTTAAATATTCCCAATAGAGATGATTGTGGGCCACAATTATAATCTATTCCAAAGTCAAAGAGGTGAATTTGGGTTAAAAAAAATTACTTAATTAATAAGTGTGATGACATAATAAACCTGTTGATTTAAAATAGTCCCTTAAATGCCCAAAGGAAGTTATTTTAATATTATGCAATTGAAAACACTTTCTTATTTCTGATTACTGTAAAAAAAAAAAGTTAGATTTATTTTTGCAAAATATTGGATTTTTATTCAAATGGAGAAAGAATGTTTTGAAGATATTGAAAGACTTACTTTGTATAGATCAGCAGAACCAGCAACTCGAGTTGCAAATCTTCCCTTCATACCGATGTCACCCTATACGTTCATTAAATAAATTAAAAAGACAAAAATACCCCTGGCCTCAGCAAAACCTGTAAAAAGTTGGAAAAAAGGATCATGACTTTGTAGGTTTACACACACTTACTTTTATAAATCTTCTTATATCATCACGATACATCCCATTCCATTCAGCCCACCTGACATAAAAAACAAGAAATCAAAGACAAAATATTAAAGTGATCAACTTTTTAAACAGTAGTACTTGGATTTTACAATGAGTAATTTTCAAATAAGAAATGTTAATAAAAAAAAAATAATTACAAGGATATCCCTGTCGTTTATATGGATTTCAGTTTGGTCCCTAGGATTGAAGTATTACAGGTTTGGTCCAATAGTTTCACGTCTGTAACATTTTTGGTCCAATACTTTGCACATTTGTAACACTTTTGGTCCTTATTCATAAACAGAAAAATTAACCCCTAGGGACCAAAAGTGTTAAAAACATGCAAACGATTGGACCAAACACGTAATTTTTCAATCTTAGGGACCAAAACTGAAACTCATGCAAACCACATAACCTATCCATGTAATTAATTCTTTTCTGAATAAAACAGATTTACTTAATTAAATAAAAATCCAATTAACTATAAGTCTAATTACCTGTCCCAATTTGGAAACTTTCCAACAAGATATAGGCCTCCACAATCCCATGGTTCAGCAATAATTTTACACCTGGACAGTATACTGTCTTTTGCTATGGCCTGATCCATTTTATAAATAAAAGAATAATAATAATAGTATTTAATCAATTGCATAGGTATAAATAAATGATTTTGTAGAATAGTTCTTTACTATTAATGAAGTCTCTAACTTACCCTAATTAGTGGAGGAGCATGAAGGGGAGAACCGTCTGTTCCCCGACAAAGAACACTTGCAAGGTCAAAGCGGAATCCATCCACATGATATTCGGTGACCCTTAAATAATTAATCAATTAATTATTAAATATTCACCATAAAAACAATTGAACATAAATGTAAATTCTTAAAAATTTATAATAAAAAAAGCAGCATGTAATTAAATAGAGTAAATTGTAGTTTTCGTCCCTGAGGTTTGTAAGGTTTAACAGTTTCAATATACCCTTAACAGTTTTCGTCCCTAACGTTTCAAGTCTTAACATTTTTCGTCTCTAAGATTTTAAGTCTTTACAATTTATGTCCTTAATGTTTCAAGTCTTAACAGTTTTTTGTTAAGGGTTCAGAGACGAAAATTGTTAAGACTTTAAACATTAGGGACGAAAACTGTTTTAAGGTGGGTTGAAACTGTTAAACCTTGTAAACCTCAAGGACAAAAATGCAGTTTACTCAATTAAGTGAACATAAACTCTACCAGTGCTTTAGGCTGTCAAGTATAAGTTCCATGACAACAGGGTGGTTGCAGTTCAACGTGTTACCTGCTCACCGTTATCAAAAAAAATAAAAAAATAAAAAAACAGTTTCTTAGATAATAGTTTGAAAAAGCATATTATAAATTTGTCAAGTAATACAATAGATGTATTTTTGTTAAAAAATAAAGAAACAGTATAAGCACTTGACCCTTGAATGATATATTTTATCAAATTCGATATTCAACGTTGAGAAAATCAACAAATTTTTAGCAGCAAGTAATATAAAAATTAAAAGAATTTGATCTCAAGAATGACATGGTGAAAGATGAAATTACCACAGCCTGAGTAGTTCAGTAACTGGCCATTACCATCCACCATGTAATATATCTATAAAATACAAATAAATAAAACATACACAACATCAGTAAAACATAACTTTTGTTATAATTTAGAATCTACAAACTTAAAAAATTAAGTTGGCACCATAAATAAAATAAAAACCATGAATTATTATGTTGTATACTTTGTTGTCTATGCCTCGGAATGATGTGGTATATGGGTTCTTATCATCAGCCTCATTAGTATGGTTGTAAACAACATCTAAGATGACCTGTAGTGTTAAATGATTTCCATAATTTAAATAAAAAACTTTCAACTGTCAGAACCTAATGAATTACATAATTAAAGCTCAATAAATGAAAACGTACCTCGATTCCAGCAAGGTGCAACGCTTTAACCATTTCTTTGAACTCACGGGAAGCGGTTATAGGTCCTCCACCAGCACTGGCATAACGGGTCATTGGGGAAAAGAAATTGATGGTTGAATAGCCCCACGTGTTGATCTTCACAGTTAAAATTTCAAAACTTCAGGTATAATGTTTACAAAACTTTGTATGATGTGAAAATGAAAATTTTTATCAAACGATCAAGTGAGTATCGTATTCGGAGGGGAATGATTCATGAGACGCATAATATAATGGTGCTTTCATTAATATATTACAAATAAATAATAACAATAATAATACTAAAAGCAAATAATTATAATGTATATAAAAAATGACTATCACGATATAGATGACTTGGGTTCACACAATTTAGTATAGGTTGTAAAGATAAAAACTAAGAAAACTTAAAATAATTTGAAAAAATGAGAAAATGATAAATTATTTGGAATGCTTAATTAATAAAGAGAGAATTTTCAAATTTTAGGTATAAAATCAATTTGCAAGATTTGGCTATTAAGAAAAGGATAAATGGCATAAAAATGTGAACCAGTTTCGGCTAAAATTCTATTCCGGCCCCGGGTAACCTAATTATCAAGTTTTAATATTTTCGTTCTGCGGTGATCATCAATGTTAATTAGTTTCAAGACATTGTATCATAAAAATGTCAACATGGTCAAAGTTACAAAGAAATCAGCTGGGCACCTTACATTAAAATTTCAAAATTAGAATTTTGAATATTAAACTGTTTCTCAAGCCTAAAGTAGCAAAATATCCCAAAAATTGGTTACCTTTAGTATACAAATAAATAAATAAAATTGATCATTTTACCATGTGATCTCTAGGATTCGGGCGCCTTTGGAATTCAAATTCATCAAACTCAAAGACCGGAAGCAATTCCACAGCATTGACCCCAAGTTCTAAAAGATGGGGAATCTTCATATCAAAAAAAGTTATCAGAATTATAATGTGGAAAACATTGGGTTGACTTATGAATTATGATAGAAGTTTTGAAAGATAAATTAGAACATTTTGTGAGAATACCTTATCAATTACACCAAGGTAGCTGCCATGTATATTTTGTTTCAATCCACTTGATTTATCAGCTGTAAAAGCCCGAACATTCATTTCATAAATTACAAGGTCCTTCTGCAAAAATTATAATATAGATGGAAAAGAAATCAATTTTATAAAAATACTAAAAATAAAATTATATGTAATTATATAGTAGAAAAACATGACTCTGCATAAGTAAACAAGATAATATGCTTCATTTCCCATTTTTAGCAGGTCAGTTTGGTTTTCTTATTTAAGTGTAAATGAAAATTAATAATTAAACTTCAAATAAAAAGACAAAACAGACTTGTTAAATCAGTAAACGGCTGTTTTTTTTTCTTTTTTTGCAAAAATAAGGAAAATGTAACAGAATAGTAATTAAGTTTCAAAAGTGTTCCAATTAGGTCACTCATGCATCTTTTGTCCAAATTGGGTTACTAAACCTTCAAATCGGGCTACCATCGGATTTTGTTTGATTAAAGAAAGTAATGGAAGATAGCATGTGGGGTCCAAATTTCTAATATATGTAATTATTTTAAAAAAATAAAAAAACATGTTAATTATTAAAAAATATATATATAAATAAAACCTAAAATCCACATCACCACTCTATATTGGCATCAAAAAAAGGGAAAAAAAAACTTCCTAACTGAGAAAAAAAAATCATGCACAAAAAGCATGTCAAAACCCGTAATTTAAATAAAACATGAAAGCTAAGTGACTTATTTGGAACACTTTTTAAACTTGAGTGATCGCCTGAACTAATTAAAATACTTTTAAAACGTGGTTACTGTTCGGCAAAGTTACCCAAAAAAATTACTGAAGTTTGTTAATATTTAAGAGAATTTTTTTAGTTGGTAACTAGAAATAGGAATCCATGCGCAGTAATTTTCTATCTTATGCAAAAAGTTCTAAAATGTGATCTTTACCTCTGGTATGTTTGGTTGTGCATAATTGTCTCCCCAATCAAATGGCATGCTACTAAAATCATAAGTACCATAATGTTTAGAAAACCTATTTGTTGAATCACCAAAAATCCGGCGACCTTCTATTAATTTTGCATAAGGGTCTATAAGAACAACACTATTGTCAAACCGATGTCCTTCATGCCAATTTTGAGGACCATCAATTTTGTAACCATAAATAACATTGCTTCGAGGTAGCTCCTACAATTACGTATTCTCATTTTGTTAATTATCTGATATTTGTTTAGCAAAGAAAATCCTGAAATAAAAAATGTACTTACCTGAACACATATGTGCCATATATCGCCGGTTTTGTTTGCACTTGAGTCCAGTTTGAGCTCAATCATTCCATCTTTTGAAGATGCATCAATTTCCCTAAAATAGATATAAGAAATTTCATATCAAATGATCTTTTACTGATAACGTCTGCCTTCTGCTATGTTTGAATCTATTAAATAAAGCCATAAAGGAATATAAAATAATAAACTTTATAAATAATCTGAGATACAACATTCTTACCTATTCGGAAGTGATAAACAAAGTGTAACAGATGTCGCATGCTTTGAAAAAAGAGCAAAATTGATTCCTTGATCGGTTTCTGAGACTCCAAGAGGATTTGGGAAGCCTGGAATGCTTTTCAATAATGAATCAGTTTCTGACATTACTGCAACTTCATCCTGAAAATAATATTAAACTTCAATAATATATATCTTATAATATACAATTATAGTATTATGCATATACACCCAATGACAAATACCTCGATCGCGATCTCTTCTGCGCGCTGACTGAATGCATGAACAGGCTTATGTTCCATTCGTTCTGATCCTTTAACCTGAGTCAAGAGCTTAATCATGTGTTTGGTGGTAATAAACTGATAATACAAACTGTATTCACATAATAATCATCTCTATTAGTGATGGGAGATTGAATAGAAGAAATACCTTACCAGAAAATCCACTCACAAAATCTTTACTTGATGCATTTCTACTCCAAACTACTCTGTTTGTTACACAGTATTGAATGTGAGCTAAAAACAAATCGTTTTTCAGATCAAACAACACCTCAGTATTTCAGATTCTTCCTAAATTTAAGGTGAAAATTTTAATAAAAACAGAGCTGTGAGCTACATACAATGCTTTTACCAGATAATATCAGAAATTCAATTCCTAACGAACATAAACTAAATATTATGATCAATTATTATTGAACTTCGAATTCTCCCTAATTCATTAGAGAAACAACTGTGAAACAACGAAATTTGAAATAAGATATTATATAAACAAGAGAAGTGATGCAATACCCCATGGAAGCGGTGGCGCGAAATGCGGAAAGGGGGAGGGAATGATTGGCATTACTGAACTTTGGCGATGAATCACAAAAAGATGAATTGGTGGTGCTGAGAATCATCGTGTTCATCACGGAAAGCAGCGATTGAAGATAAGCATCTAGACGAAAACACACAGTGATTCCACTTTAAGTATGTGTTCTTGAATTTGAAGATTGGGGGTGATCCAAGAGGTTTCAGAGTTACGAGAACGGCATAGAAGCGGGACGATGTCTCTTTAATGTCTGCCACGTGACGTTTGTGACTAGTACGTGTTTATCACCTTTTTTCGGTTATCTTTTTGGTGTGATCTTGGTTTTTCTGTATTAAATCAAAAATATCAAAATAATTGAGTTGTTTCACAAATTGTTTGGGGTAAATTTAGCAAATTCTCGTCAATTTTGTTAAGGTAAGGATTTTGATGCATATTCCCAACCAAATGGTTCAGGAAGTATTAATTATTTAAAGTCTTCAATTTAAACTCAAAGTTATAAATTATTGTTTAATATTCAATAATAATCTACTGAAACCTAATTATAAGTGTTTAAATATATAATAACTTTAAATATATAAAGATTAAAAATAAGATAAAGACTATATTTTAAATAAATAAATAAAAAATAATAATTTAAATCTACCTCTAATAAATCATTCAAAAAAAATGTCACGTGACATTCACTCAATTTTTCAAGAGCTTTTTAATTATTTAAATTACATAAATTAACAATTTGAATTAGTTTATACTTCTTATTGTATTTTAGATTATAAAATATATTTAAATTTCAGAATTAATTAAATTTGTTATTATTAAATTATATATTTATCTTATTTATTTAAAAAGTAAACTGCATTAAAACCCTTAGATTTGTAATAATTAAAAGTTTAATCCATCGTTAATAGGAACGGTCTCTAAAGTTTTAAGTCTTAGCAATTTTTGTCCTTAACTTTTCCTGTCTTAAACTTTTTCCTTTCCTAACATTTCAAGTCTTAACAGTTTTCGTCCCTAACGTTTCAAGTCTTAAATTTTTCCATCCCTAACTTTTCAAGTTTTAACAGTTTTCGTCCCTAACGTTTCAAGTTTTAACAGTTTTCGTCTCTTGCAAATTTCAAAGAGGAAAACCGCACTTACTCTATTTATATTTTAAATTTGACGTTTCTTTAATTTATATAATTATCAACTAAGTTTAAGAAGTTTATATTTAAAAAGTTTTTAATAAATAAATTTAAAATCTCAAAGCATAATTTATAATTATAAAAGTGTCAAACATTTATTTTTTGAGTGTTTACAACATAGTAACTTAATATATATATATATATATATATATGCAATGATTTAATAAAAACTTTTAAGTGTTAATTATGTAATCTCGTGTAATACACGGGATTTTATTTCTTGTTATTCGGCTCCGTATAAGAGCATGATTTCTCATCCTTCTCCAAGTAATTAAGTACCTTTTGAATTGTGTTTAAACTTACTGCCTAAGCATATAACGGGCCCATCAATCTCTTCACCTTCTAGTTCGCCACCTACTTGAATATTCTTTTAGTGTATCTGAAAATGCATATTATTATAATTTGTAATGATAATATCAAGTCTGGTTCAAACTCAAACTCATCGTCGTATTCATCCATCAAAATGTTCATAATATACATCAAATATACATCTCAATAATAAAAGAGGAAGGTGAAGGGGAAAGGTTGACAATAATGTCTGATTTAATTGCAGTATACATAACACTCCGCATCAGACATATTACAACTTATTATATGCAATAACATACTTCAGTATGTTAATAACTCGGTACATTAGAACCGATTATAAATTGATACTACTGGATGAGTTATGTTGCCTCGTTAAAAACTTTACTAAGAAAACTCATGGGATAAATTTAGTAAAGGAAAAGAGTACAGCGTGTATAATGCTCCCCCTCAATCTAATAAATGTCTTTTAATCTACAAAGACCGATCTTCTGTGATAGTTGTTCAAAACTGCTCCTAGGTAGTGATTTTGTAAAAAGATCAGCTAGATTTTCACTTGACTTTATCTGACGAACATCAATTTCTCCATCTTTCTGCAAGTCATGTGTTGAGAAAAACTTTGGTGATATATGCTTTGTTCTGTCACCATTGATGTAGTCGTCTCTTATCTGAGCTATGCAAGCAGCATTGTCTTCATACATAATTGTCGGGTTCTTTTTTATCTCTTCCAAACCGCATGCTTCTTGTATGTTGTTAATCATCGATCTCAACCACACGAATTCTCTACCGGCATCGTATAGTGCTATCAACTCAACATAATTTGATGAAGTTGTTGTAAGTGTTTGTTTTGTTGACCTCCAAGAAATTGCGGCGCCGCCATATGTGAATACATAACATGTTTGAGAACATGCCTTATGTGGATCAGATAAGTACCACGCATCAGCATACCCAACAAGTTGAGACTTTACATCTTTATGGTAGAAGAGACCTACGTCTCGTGTCCCACAAATATACCAGAATATATGTTTATTCAGGTCCAGTGTCTTTGCGTTGGGTTCGAACTGTATCTTGCTAGCACATGTACCGCAAATGCAATATCAGGTCTTGTGTTATTTGCAAGGTACATAAGGGCACCAATCGCACTCAAGTATGGTACTTCAGGACCAAGTACTTCTTCGCCCTCTTCTTGTGGACGGTATGGATCTTTACGGGCTTCTAACGGTCGAGCAACCATTGGTATGCTAAATGAATGAGCTTTGTTTATATTAAAACGTATTAGCATCTTTTCGATGTAGATTGACTGATGAACAAATGTACCATCGCACAAATGGTCGAACTGCAGGCCGAGACATAATTGATATGGGGACTGGTTGTGTAAAAAACATTAAATAGGGACTAATTTTATAGGGGTTATATTGTAAGTCATCATCCTCCATCACCACTACTGACCTGCACCACCACCAACCTCCATCAAACCACCACCCCTACCACCACCACCACCACCACCACCACCACCACCACCACCACCACCACCACCATGGATCCAAACAAAACCCCTATTTCCCCCCTGCCACCACCACCACCAAAACTACCATTGTCCACCCAAACCCATTTCCTGAACCACAACACCACCACCCAAAACTGTCTTAGCGAACACTTAGCGATCGGAGGTTGTCTCCGTCGTTGGGAGCTACCACAACCAGTGGAAACCCACAGATCTGTAAATTGATGATTTGATGGTCACCCCTTTCACTATCTCCTCTACGAGCCCTTGTTTTCGGCGAGTGATTAAGAATAAAAAGAAGCGTTTGATTTCAAAATTCAAAGAACTAGGGTTATAGTTAGAGAGAGATTAAGGCTTCGACTGAAATCATGATGTTAGGGTTTTGATTAAACCAAACCCAACACCGACTGACGCGTTTTCCCGTGGGTAGCGGAGATGGTGGTGGCCGATTACATCTTTGATTCTTCTTTTAGTCATATTAGAGCTTCAATAGACTAAACCCACCACCGACCGACAAGTTCTCCGTAGGGTGACATGGCGGTGATGGTGGTGGCCGATTAGGGCTTCAATTTCTCCTCTCGCGTCTCTCTTTCTCTATCACCCGGACATTCTCCCTGTAGGTGGCTGTGATGGTGGTGGCTGGTGTGGTGGAGGTGGTGACGACATTGTGGATAGGTGGTATACGGAAATTACAATATAGAAGACGAAGATGAAGCAGGTTTAGGGATAGGTGCAAATGAAAACACGTGAGATATGAGTTTTAATTTGAGAAATATTCATTTTACATAAATTACCTCTTCGTTTTATGGAATTGCTTCTTTAAAAACTACAGGTTTCAAAAATTAAAATAATAGTCCATTTTAGTAAAAAGATTAAAACACTATTCATTTAACGAAAAAAAATTAAAAGTGTTAGAGATTAGGAGCTAACGGGGATAGATCGCAAACCTTAGGGGAAAAAAAACCATTTTTGAAACATTTGAAGTTAATGAGTTATTTCGATCAAAACACATTAATTCACTTACCTCTTAAATATTTACTTACCTCTTAAATAAATAGTTAGATTTAAATTCTTCTTTTATTATTTTAAAATTAAAATTTCCCTTTTATTTAGGTTGTAAATCCGGCAATTATTTTGGAAAAAAATTGAAAAAGCGAACAATATTGAAAACTGGAAGCAGGAATTAATAGTCAAGACTCAAGACCCACCATCTAACCTGTCTGTCTGATCAATTTCAAGATCTCCATCTTGTAAAACCCTAGCTCAGCATAAATCGATCCTCCTAAAATTCTGGTAAATTGTCTTAATTTACACACATTTCTTACTACATACTGCTCCTGATAATCGTTCAACTTAGATTCGATACACTTGGTGTGTTTTAGTATATGTAAACCAAGTTAGTTTGACTTTTGTTCTGTAAATCGATGAGATTAGCAATCGCGTGATCTGTTTGCAGGGATCAGGTTTAGTTTCACTTGAAGTAATTGATCGATTCCATTGGAACATCTGTTGAAGTATTTAGTCTGCTACGAAGTTTTGATTCTGGTAGTATGCTGCACGTACCGACGACGATTGAGGAACAGTTAATTCTGAGAGCAATCAAAGAAGAATGTTCATGGGAGAATCTCCCAAAACGACTTCAGTCGACATTGAATTCCAAGGATGAATGGCATAGAAGGTAAGTTTGGTAACTGCATTTTTGCAATGATGTTTGTTGTTTTATTTGATTTGGAACTGAAGTTACCATGCATTTAGTTAATTGTGGTTCTGTTGCTATTGATTTGAACTATTCGATCTTTCTCGTATTTCAAAAATATACTTTGTTGTGGCTCAATTTGAGAAGAAGAAGATAAAAATAGTTAGGAGATACATTTGGAGATTAGGGAGATAATTACTCATTTCATCTATAATAATTATACTTAAACATCAAAGGCTTTTATAGGCTTATATTCCCAAAAGTAAGTTGATATGGAAATAACAATAAACACTAACACCACTAACAAAGTAATAAGTAATAATGCATGATATGGATGTGGGACACATCATGCTTTCTTTGTTCTAGAGTTAGAGTCAATTCAATTGGAAGAAAGTTTCAACTTACATTTGGTGTTTACCACTTTCATATTTTTTGAAACTTCTGAAAAGGGGTTCTAAATTTCTAAGTGGTGGTATGAATATGATAACTTAGAAGGGAAAAATATATTTACCTGAAAATGTCATTTGAATCTCATGTTAAATTACTAGTATACAATCAGCAATACCTGAAGTAGTTGTAGATTTAGATTAAGGAATTTGAGCTACATAGTAGTTAAACCGTATAAAATATATTTCTCAAGAAATTACATTTATTCAATTGAATTTTTTAAATTTTTTAGGAATATTTTACCATAAAAATCTGATATAATTAGATCAAATATTCAAATGTCTACATCTTTTTGCACAGTCTCCAAAGAATGATATTTTGCAGGCTTGCAGCAAGACAAATACGTTTCAATACTGACTCTATTGTTTTTCGAACATTATACGTTCAAAATACGGATTCTGTTTTTTAACATTGTATTTTACAGGATAACTGAACATTGCATAAAGAAAAGGCTCCAGTGGAACACATCTTTTGTCCGTAAAATATGCAAAGAATCAGAATATTATGAGGATATGATGCGTTATCTTCGAAGGAACTTAGCGGTATTTACTAAACCTGAAACTCTACTATTAATCAAAATTACTTCCCTATATATAATCTTTTATTTCACATTATTGTAATCAGGCTCCATAACTTAAAAAAGGCTATTAATTATATGTTTTTTTGTGTGTTTTGCAGCTCTTTCCTTATCACCTTGCTGAATATGTTTGTCGTGTAATGAGGATTTCTCCTTTCAGATACTACTGTGATATGATATTTGAAGTCATGAAAAATGGTAACATATTATTACACGTTTGTCATCGATTACTCTTGTATGATTCCAGTTTTATTTCAAGAATAATATTTTGTTCATATCTGCAGAACAACCGTATGATAGCATACCAAATTTCAGTGCAGCAGATGCCCTTCGACTCACTGGTATTGGCAGAAATGAATTCATTGATATCATGAACAAGTGTAGATCTAAGGTATACACTTAGATTATGTGTCACACACACGTAAATTATTTGACGCGTATAATTTCAACAAGTTATCTTTAAATATTTGGAGCTTTACAGAAAATTATGTGGAAGCTGAACAAGTCTATAGCTAAGGAATCTTTACCCACTTATCCTGTGGACTTTGCAATCGAACCATGGTGGGGAGTTTGTCTTGTCAACTTTACATTGGAAGAATTTAAGGTTATATTGTTGAATCTTGATTTATTAGTTTATAGTGCGAATCATGTTAATAGGTATTAAAGTCAATAGTATTATAAATCAGTTTGCTCTCTGACACTATTAAGATAGGATCTTATCCTGTTTTTCTTATAAGTAGAGTTGTCAAAACATGTTAGGTTTTTGGTCAAGAGGGTATGGGTTGGTTCAGGTTGAGTCGCTTTTTTTTTTAGATATTATCATATTTTAATAGCTAATATAATTTCATGTTAATATCTTATCAACTATTGGAAGTAAGATTATGTAGAATTAAAGAAGTTGAACTAATTACAACAAAAAATGCAATGGATGAAAAGTATAAAAGGTTTACTCCTTTCGACTCTTGAATTTTTAATCCAGTGTTGTAAAAATCAGGATCAATCGCTGAATAACTAGCCCTGTTGCGATTTCACTAATTGCAGGCTAAAATCTGTAGATAGTCAAAATTGTCAAAATTAGTCAAAAATTGGTCGTCAAAATCAATTTTACATCTGTTAATGTTTGAGTTTTTAAGTACTTGATTTGTTATGTTTAAGATATTTGTTTATGTTTGAACTATAATACGTGAACGTTCAAGTATTAAATTTTTATATCTATGTGTAATTGTGTATATATATATCTAAGTTTGAAAAATTACAATTAAAAAATTTCAATCCGATTGATCCCAATTAATTCCGATTAATCGCTAGTCAGTATCCCACCGCCCGACTAGTGTCTAGCGATTTTTACAACAATTCTTTTATTTTTAGTTCATTTTGTCCGGATTGCATTTGTGTCGGCCCATACAAACCTAAACGATTGGAAAAACCTAAATTGACTTAGTTATTGTCCATTTGTGCCATGAATAGCCCCCTTGTAGTTATGATAATAGATATATTAATATTATAATAATTAATATATTTGTCATTACTTTTAATTATGCAGAAACTTTCAGAGGAAGAAGCAGTAACAATTGACAAGATCTGTAAAGAAGAAGCAAATGCATTTGTACTTTTTGATCCTGTTGTCATCAAGGGTCTTTATCGACGAGGCCTCGTATACTTTGATGTTCCTGTTTATGCTGATGACCGTTTTAAAGGTAAAGTTATGAAATAATCTTTTTTGCTATATTCCAGTTTTCATGTTACTCTGTTTATAAAATTTTAAATTTTTTATGTTTAGTGTTTCAGTATCTAGGCTAGAAGGATTTGTTTCCAACAGAGAACAGTCATATGAAGACCCCATTGAAGAGTAAGACACTAGTCCCTTTTTTATTTTTAATAAATAAGCACATTTTTGGCCTCCTTTTATCTAGATATGAGAAAATAGGAACACTTAAAAAAATTTTAAACGGGATGGACTGGTTTAGTTGACCAAAATCCTTTTTTATACATTTTTTTATTAATAATTATCGTGTTAAATATGACTGCATAAACTATATTTCGCAATAATAAGCGAGACAGTATATAGCCATATGCACTTAAAAAACACACTTTAGATCAATCTTCAACCTTTTTGCCCTATTCAACTCATTTGACCCCTTTTTTTAGCTTTACTTTTATTTTACCAATTCCAAATGTATTCATAAGTAAATTGGTTAAAAATTGACACCTCTATTTTTACCCATTTGCTTTCCACATTGCAAGCAGTCAAATAAAATTTGATTTTTTCCAACATAACTTATATTACAATTTACAGGTTGCTGTATGCTGTTTTTGTGGTTTCAAGTGAGAACTCAACCGTTGCTGAGCTGGCAACAACATTACAAGCTGAACTTTCCCAATTACAGGCGGCAGCATCTTTTGCTTGTAGATTAGGATGGGCGGTCAAACTAATTGACCCGGGATCTGTTCTTCTAGAACAATCTATTAATGCTCTCAATTTGGAATCAGAAGATTCTCTTTCTACTGTTGGCTCTGGAAACAACGCGATTGATGCCGGTTTATTTCAACAAGATAATTTAGGGACAGAAAACAATGAGCAAAGTTCTGCTTATGCGCGCGTTGCATTTGTGGTTGATGCTAACATAACATCTTATCTTATGATGGGGTCGGTTTCACCTGGTTAGTTTCAACTTTTCGATCTATTTCTCAGTTTTCATCTTGGTTTTAAATTGCGAGATGTGCTTCGATGCGTGTCCCAAAAACTAATGCGTGTTGCGCAATGCGAGCGCATCACATATGCGATGCCTTATTTAATAATAAAATAGTAAAAATCGTCTATGGATAGTATATTGTTAACTATTCAACTTATAAACACTAAAATTTTTTAGTGTTATTCGTGTCGATGTTTTTTCATGTGAGTTTTATACATTCTTTTTGTTTCGTCCTTTTTCTATTCCCCAAATTTCATGTTTTTTAAAATCTATTTACTAGGTTAGAAACTCTTGTATTCGTAAAAGCATTCACATCAAAATCTCCTTCTTTATCTTTATAATTCACTAAAAATTACTACTTTTTCTTTCTCCAATTCAATTAAATAATAATTTTTTATATTATTATCACTACTTTTTCTCTCTCATATTCTATTAAATAATACTTTTTATACCTTTTTCTCCCTCCTATTCAATTAAATAATACTTTTTATACCTTTATCATTACATTTTTCTCTCTCCAAATTACTTTGCTGAACAGTGTCTATATATATATATTAGTCTCATCAGTTTCTCTATATCTTCTTACTCACAACCACTATTATACTATCTATATAATATAAAGAACTCACTCACATAATTATAGATTACCAAATGTGAATGCTCTAAACATGATGAACAAAGGAAAGTTAAATAGTTAATAGTGAAGAGTAAGGAATTATAAAATGATATTATAAGTTTTAAGTAATAAAACATAAGTTTGAAAATAATAAGTCTCGGAAAAAAAACGTGGGGTGGGGGGTGAGGTTTAATAGTAAAAGGTGTGGGATTTGTATCTACAATTTTGTTAAGAGCTTGGGTATTAAGGTTAACTTACGTTAACTTTCGTGTCAAATCAGGGTGAAATGACCAAAATATCCTTTGACTTTGATTCTTCACAAAGTGAAACGGGTCATTTACCCTGATTCAATGAGAAAGTTAGCGTACGTTAACCTTAAGATTCAAACTCGTTACAAAACTGAAGGCATGAACCTGACAGTTGTCATTTTTTTTTTGTTTAGTGCATAAACCTGTTACTTTACCCAAACCATAGTGAGTATATATGTAATTAACTCCATAAGAATATATTGACCGGTTAATAGACCCCACCTCAAATTATGCACGCCACTTATCCTCTTCGTGATATCTTTTTTGCAGGCTTAAAATCTCACGCAGTAACACTATATGAAGCTGGAAAATTAGGTCATGCTAGCATTGAAGATCTTTGCAATGATTTAAGCACATTAGAAGGAACAAAATTTGAAGGCGAGTTACAAGAATTCGCCAACCATGCATTTAGTCTTCGCGTTGTTTTAAAATGTTTAACGTCTGGAGGACTTTCTCCCGACACACCTGGCGTTCATTCATTAGACAATGATGACGTCACATCTATGGTTGCTGACGTGTCACTAACACAAGAACCCGAACCTACCGCTAACGAAGTTGAGAAAATAACTAAAAAGAAAGCAAGGAAATATCGCGTAGATATTCTACGGTGTGAAAGTTTAGCTAATCTTCCATCAACGACACTCGAGAGTTTGTTTAAACGCGACTATGATATTATTGTGTCAATGGTTCCTCTTCCGGTTTCTTCTTTTTTGCCGGGCCCAAAAGGCCCGGTCCATTTCGGCCCGCCCTCACATTCCTCCATGTCACCATGGATGAATTTGGTGTTATATTCAGCTGTTGGTTGCGGGCCCGTTTCGGTTGTTTTAATGAAAGGTCAATGTTTAAGATTGCTTCCTGCACCGTTGGCGGGTTGTGAGAAAGCCCTTGTATGGTCATGGGACGGGTCAACCGTTGCAGGTTTAGGATCCAAGTTTCAAGGGAATTTAGTCAAAGGGAATATTCTGTTACATTGTTTAAATTCACTTCTTAAGCACACAACTGTTTTAGTACAACCGTTTACGCGGTTTGACCTTAACGGGTCGGGAAAAATGAACACCGTTGATATTCCTCTCCCTTTAAAGAACTCTGATGGTTCGTTTGCAGGTATCGGTAAGGAATTAGGGTCAGGGTTAGGGTTAACCGCTGATGAAGTTTCGGAAGTGAATGCTTTATTGAGTAATTTAGCCGATAAATTGTCGTTATGGACCGTTGGTTATATTCGCTTGTTGAAGCTTTATAAAGAAGGAAACAAAAATGTGTTGCCACCTGGCGAGGTGAAATATGAGTATGTCCCATTATGCGTGGAGTTTGGGATTCCGTTATTCAGTCCATCTTTGTGCAATTTTATATGTCAAAGAGTGGTTTCGTCACAATTACTTCAAACGGATACGTTTACTGAGAATCGCGATGCGATGCAACAACTTAGAAGAAGGTTACATGAAATATGTTGTGAATATCAACCAACTGGTTCAAGTGCAAAGATGCTTTACCAAACATATCAACATCAACCAAAAAGTCAAAAAGGTCAACTTATGACTTACGCAAGTCAAAGATGGAATCCTCTCACGGAACCTTCTTCACCGATATCTGGAAGGAGTGAATATCATAGATTGAAACTTGCCAACCGCCAACGTGGTCATACTGAAGTCCTCAGCTTTGATGGAAACCTTTTAAGGTGTGTTTTTATAAGGTTAAGATAATCTCAAATCTCATATATATATATTTAGAATTGTGAGAACTCTTAACAATAGTTCATATTTTTAGCTTGTGTATTTTTTATATAAAGTTATGCATTTGGGGAAGGTTCATTGGGGAAGGTTCATCGGGGAACACCAAAAAAATAGGGAACGATGAAAGAGTGCATTTCACATGTGATATACACTTAAAAGCTTATTCATACATGTTAAATAAAACATCTTTTACATAAATTTTCTGGAGATTTTTCATATAAACACACTAAGAAGTTGTTCCAACAAAAAAGTTTTAGAAATAAAAGATGAAATTTTGGAAGTTAAATAACACTAAAAAATAAGAAAATATATGTTTTTATTCCAAAATGAAAATTTATTAAAATGTTATCTACATGTGTTTATATGCAAAAACTAAAAAAAATATGTAAAAAACGTTTTTTCACATATGAAAGCAAGTTTTTTATGTGTATTTCACATGTGAAATGCGTGTTCCCTCGTTCCTTGTTTTTTTGGTTTTCTCCAATGAACCTTTGACTTTTCCCTTAGGTATTTTATGCACATAAAAAACGATCAAAATAATTTTTTCATATGTTCTTATATCTTTAATTGTTCACCTACACATGTGCTAATTATATATCATTACCTTTAAAAACATCAAAAAAATGTCTTGTTGATAAGAGAGATTTTGCAGTTCTGAAAATATTTATAAGTTTTGAAATGATCCTAACCTTGTTATTATAATAAAAAGATATATTTAAAACAAAAATAATACTGAATTACGTCTGCACAGATCATATGCTTTGACTCCAGCATATGAGGACGACATCAAATCGAATGAAGAGAGTAATGATATCAAGGATAGTGGAGAAACCGTGCTGCCAGGTGTCAACCTGCTATTTGATGGATCTGAGTTACGCCCATTTGACATAGGTGCTTGCCTTCAGGCCCGACAACCCGCATCTTTAATTGCAGAGGCTTCAGCTGTGTCCGCTGCAACCGAACGAGCGAATTGTGTATAGAAGTGTTTGTTTTTTATTTTTTCTGGTGGAGGAATTGCAAATTCTGAAAGAGTACAACCTATACTGCATAAGGTAAAAGTCACTATACTGTAGGTTCTGTTGAAGTGTTTAGAAACTGTTTGGTATTTGCAAAGTGTTAAGGAGTGCATTGGTTTATTAGAAATTTTAGTCTTTTTTGAGCTCACATTGTGCCATTGTGTTCTCCATCTTTTATGTTTTGTGTGTTTTTAACTTTTTATATTCTTTTAATTATTTAAAGTTTACTTTTAGGGCAAAATCTGCGTTTGATCACAACTTTAACTGAGGCGTTGTAATAATTTTTTTTTGTTTTTTTGTTTTTCGCATTTGTAATTTAACTAATCTTTTTTTGCCGATTCTTGAATATCAAACACGAGAACGCTGTCTCGTGATTGAAGTCTCATATTTAAAAATTGGAGTTATTGTAAAGTTATTAGAAATTAATCCTTTTGATCCCAAAAATTTATTTATTTGGGTCATCAACCCTTCAACAATGTTTGTATTTATGTGGGCTTAGAACTTGAGACTTGGTTATTCGGTTTGGGCCTTAAGGTAACAAACAAACCGAGAATATGTTTGTGATCGATCCATCTAAAGCGGAAAAAATAATTTTACTAAGTTTAAATATGTAATTTTTTAAATAAACCGTAATGAGTGCTTTCTGTTTGTTGTAATTAGGAACGAATCATTGACTTGTTACTTTCGTTTGCAAGTTTTTTGTTATAAGTTATGGACTGAATCGGTTCAAGGCCAGATCACTGTGTGATAACATACTTAGTTTAAACTAGAGTTTTAAATTTATAAATAAAAATGTATCACTACCACCGTAACACTCGTAAGTCGCAAGACAAGTGTAACTATCATACCAAAGTATATAGCTTATGTAACTAACAAGTATTGATCCATGATTCCATGGTAACTAGAAGTACCAATAATAAATCCTAGCATGATATTTAGCCGTACGCCCTGTTTGCGGAGCACACAAATAATATATATATATATGTGTGAACTTTCGAGGGCCAAAAGCAAAATTATACTAGTTTTAACATTATTTTAATTATTTTTGTGAAAATAACGTTAAAAGCGTTGGGTTGACGGTTAGTAAGTCATCATGAGTCGAGGATCTCACTGGGGGCATGCTCTTTATTCCTACGGGGTAGAGGTAAGGCTTGTCTTCATCTTACCCTCCTCAGACCCTATCTTTAGATTATATATACTGAGTACGATGATGATGATGATGATGATGATATTTAGCCGATTAATGATAAATTGATTTATAATAAGACTAAACAAACTAAGCAAACAAAAGACTAGAAAATTCAAATGGGACAAAGTTATCATACGGGTTTCTGATTCTCGTAAGTCTTGACTCTCTTAACCCTTTCTGGTTGACCTTGACTTGATAAATGTTCCCTAAATAGAGTAATTCCATTGCTATTGTTACAACTTAGTGAAGTGAAATACTCGAGTCCTCAAACCACTTTGCCTGGCTAACCCAACTACAAAATATCAACTATTGCATGCTCCTGAAGTATAAACGACTTACTTTACTTTTACCAGGTTAAAACCCTTCGTACACATGTTATTTCAAAAAAATTATTAAATACTTATATAAAAAT
>WOUH02000045.1:2010416-2026576 GCA_009936405.2 Stevia rebaudiana | reverse complement strand
AATCACATCAATCTCCCCCTAAACTGATGCTATGAAAAACCAAAGTCTTCAATACCCACGATAAATAATAATCTGAAGGCTCGATCGTGAATAAAGTATTGAGTAGCAAAATAGTGTTCTTCGAAAGCAAAAAACAATGCTACCGGCACTGTGTTCCATCCATCAATGTGGAACACAAAATTGGACTTACAGAAATAAGCATCATATACCTGATTTAATTTTCTGATCATACCTAGAGTTTCAACTTAATCATGCCCAACAAATATATACCACTTCAAATCTTTCGTCAAAAATCAACACTAGTCTTTTAAATAAATCATGTATGTGCATGAAATATAATAATGTATTATGTATGCATGGCACATAACTCAATCAATAGTTCATCAGAAGAACTCCTGTTCTTCGGCACACGTCAAGTGGGTGTATAAGTCTTCAGCACAAGTTGGTTTGGAAGGAATACCGATCGGAAGAGAAGTTACTCACCAGAAGAACTCTACGGCAGAGACGGTAACCCATCAGCAACTGTTGATCGGAATAAGTAGTCTATCAGTAGTCGTAACATAAACTTCTTCAGCAGATGTTTATCCTCGGCAGATGCTTCTCAGCAGAAGTTGATGAAATACCGAAACATTCATCTGCCGATGACCATGTACAGCTTCCGATAACCCTAATCTTTTAGCACCGCCGTCACTTACTTATGACCTATCCATCACAAAACGGGCCCATGTTGCTCTAAACTTTTATCACTGCCGTCGATGATCTTCGAGAACCGGCAACACTTCTCCTTTAGTTTTGATTACCATCATCGTCATATATCATCATCATGAACCAGAATCTCACATGAGGCTTGAAGAAAATCAACATATTCATGATCCTTTTCATTTAATTTTGACTGAGATCTCGTTTTCAACAGATCGGATTTTTTTTATTTTTTTTAATTCGAAGATGGTTTCACGATGAGAGAGAAGGTGAGATATGAAAATGAATGAAGATGATGTCGCTGACTAATCATGTCTCAGATCTCGAGTCTTTCAATTAGAAAGAAATTTGACAACTTTTAGGTGTACACTTATTTAAGCTTAGGGTACAAGCTCAAATTTCAAAGGACCCATAATTTATACAGCTAATAATCAGATACATTCTTGAGAAAAAATATTCAAAATAGGAGAAATTCATTCTACTCGAACCAGATTTGAGTGGGATTTTGACACGAAATAGGGAGAGTCAAAACCCATTTGTGTTAAACAAACAAAACACAAGAAACTCAAAGAAATTTCAAGAACACAGCTGTAAAATATCTTCAATCACTACTACAAAAATGACTTTTAATGATTGCGTGTCATTAAAGGGTTTAATGACATACAAAAAAAATGTCAAGGTAGCCCGTGTCATAAATTAGATATGACATGCATTTGTGTGTCATCTTTTTATGACACACATTTATGACACTTTTTAATGTGTCATGGTTTTAATTGTTTAAAAAAAAGTATTTTTTGTATAATTAAGAATTTATACTAGATACATAATAACCAACATAAGACTATCTCCAATGCATACACCCGCATTTACTACATGCAACCTAGTCATCAGTGGCACATCAGCTTTTTACTCATCCTTTCCACATGCAATCTCTTTCCTCTTTTTAACTCCAACCCATCATTCCCACATGCACCCCATTTGTATAAGTGATTATTTTAAATGTACAAGTAAACAAAGCTTTTTTTAGTGTTGGGCCCACCAATGACCCTACCAAAGGCCGCATGTGGCCGCACTTTCCCAAGTGCGCCGACGTACGTGCGCCCCTCTTTTCCTTCCACTCCAACAGGCACTTCGGAAGGGCGACCGCCACGTAGGCGACGTGCACCTCCCCTAAATGCGCATTGAAGATAGTCTTAGGATTGAAGACTGGGGTTCACTACACATGTTTTGAGTTACTTACGCATCAATTTCTTTTGTTAAGTTCAGTTGATTAGACAACGGTGTTAAGGGCTGTTTGGCAGCCTCTTAATGATTTTATTAAGATGCTACGTAGCGATGGCAATGGGTCGGGTTTGGCTAATCCCAACCCCATACCCGATTGGAAAACCTTGGCCCAAAATCCGTCGGGTTTCTATCGGGGATTTACCCATCGGGTATCGAGTATACCCGTTAATTTACTAAAATACCAGTTGGGTATGCCCGGCTCAAACCCGTCGGGTATTTGGGTAAATATTAATAATAAATATATATATATATATACTTGTTTAAAAAAAATATGCTTAAAGTTAAACAAAATTAATACTATTACATTTGCGTTGGAGTTTCATAAATATCGACACAAAGAAAAAAACATACATATTATAGTTTATTTTCATATGAAATATAGTTATGCAAAAAATAATTTATAATAGGTATATAATCGGGTAAACTAGTTTATAGTCGGGTAAGTGGGGCGGGGTAAACAGGTATATATAATCGGGTAATCGGGGCGGGTAAACGGGTATATTATCAAATCCCATACCCGTCCCATACCTGCGAAATTTTTTAACAATTATCCCATACCCGGCCCAAACCCATCGGGTTTCAGGTATACACATCCCATATATTACAGGTTTCGGTATACCCATCGGGTTGTGGTTTTTTTTGCCATCCCTATGGTACGTCTGAACTGGTAAGAGCTGTTTGGTAACCTCTTAATGATTTCATTAAGAGGCTACCTCTGAATCGGTAAGAGACAGTGACTGTTTGTTGCATTTCTTAATGGTTCAGACAACCTCTTAATGAATGAGTTTCATAAACATGCTAAATGATTCAGAGCCACCTCTTAAATAGACCTCTTAATGGTTGAGCGCAAAAAACAAGGTCATAGTGTGTTAAAGTTACTTATGACGAAATCTCATGGAATTAAGGAGAAAAAAAAAAGATACAGAGAGAAAGGGAGTGAAAGAAAATTAGAATAGAAAAAGAAAAAAAAAAAAGATGAATGAATTCTTTCTCTTCTCTTTATTTCCTTCTATTTTGGAAGGAAAGTTAGAAGAGAAAATCATCTATTCTTTTTTTTCTACCTCAATTAAAAAACTCGGGAACACAAATTTTTTATGTTTCCTTCCATTAAATAAAACCCATGAACATTTTTTTCACTTTCCTTCTATTTTCTTTTTTAAAAAACTCGAAAACACAAAATTTTTTTACTTCTAATGAGACTGGGGAACACAACGTAGATGAAGCAATAATACAATAACAAGTTTAGTCAAATAATAAATCAAGCTTAATCAACTTTGAGGGAAAAAAGACCATATTAACAATGTATGTTTTGTAGCAATTATAGCCCATTGGACCAGCCCAATAGAGTCTCAAACACATGAATCCCTTTTAGCTGTAATCCAAGGTTCCAGAAATGGCGATTTCTACGCTCACATCAATCGTCTCATCGGCGTCGGTTCGTCGGCGATTACCTTTAGTCGGCGCCTTTTGTATGCTAAGTATAGGTTTCCACAATCTCCATCCCTCATTTTTTGCATCCTCCAATCCTTTGTCTCGGTAATGTTTTTCCCAATTTCTAGGGTTCCTATTAGCCCTAATTCGCCATTATACATGTCTTCGTGATCTGAATTGAGTTTTCTATGATTTTTAACTGTTTCAGGTTGAGTTTACATAGCAAATCGCAGGGCTTTCATAGTAGTGGTATAAAAATGGAAGCTTCAAATCAAAACACTGTCCCGAGTATTGTTGTTTACGTGACTGTGCCAAACAAAGAAGCAGGTTTGTTGCTAATGATCCAGTTCGTAATGTTTTTTTGAACTATTATTGGCAATTTTTTATGCTACTAACTGTATATTAGGGTTTTTTGGTATTATATATTTGTCTGTTATACATATGAACATGTTTTAATTCTAGTTATGATCTATGGATTGTAACAATTGTCTTATGGTTTTGTGGTCTGATATATGACTTAATGAAGGCTTGATAGTTGATACCAAGGAATTGGCCATCTAATATTAAATAATTTTTTATATGTTTCACTAAAATCACTCAGAACATTTGTTGAACTGCAAAAATAACAGAGTTTTTAATATTCTCCATTATGTTGTGAATTTTTAATAAACGGTTAAACTAAGTAACAAATTCAACAGTTATGAAATTTTGATATTGATTATTGTTTTCCAATTTGACTGTAAATGTAAAAAAATATGAGTCACTTAAACTCACTAAATTCAGGTTACTTATTTTTACATTTATAAATAATTTCACAATTGAACAATACTGAAGTGTCAAATGTGAGTGGTTTTTGTAGTTTATCATGAGAGACATATCTGCAAGTACATGATCTTGTATTTATAAAAACTGAGATCTAGGGTTAGAACATGGAGGTTAATAAATTGCTTTGGACGAACGACTTGAATATTTTAAAATTGATAAGAACCTTAAAGTATAAAGGTTATTCTTGTTTGTTCAGTATAATTTAAGAAACATTCTCCATTGCATCTTGTTTCTTTGGCCAAATTTTTAACTAAGTTTACAGGATTGATTTTGGGCCACAAGATTTATTTATTATGTTATTGGATATTATACACATATGATCAATGTTTATGAGATAAGTGGTGTGTTTATACTTAGCAGTTAGAAAAAATTTACTTGAAATCATATAAACTGAAGTCAACTTTGTTGCTAACCATAATTAGTCAATTGAAGTCAACTTTGTATTATATGTCATTCAGTTATTTATGCTGATTTAAATATGTTTTTTTTTTTTTTTTTTTTCGTTTAGGTAAGAAATTGGCAGCAAGCATTGTTAAAGAAAAACTTGCAGCTTGTGTTAACAGAGTACCAGGTATTTGACTTCATATCATAATATTTATAATTTCATTCTCCACATTGCATGATTGTAAATTGTAGATTTTAACCATATAAGAAACAAATTATTTTTTGAACTTTAACAGGTTATCTCTTAAGCTGTAGCTGTTCAAATAGCATTAATATTAAAAATAAAAAATATTATAAATTGTATTTCTGAATGCAGGTATCGAGTCCGTATACCTGTGGGATGGAGAGGTACTATATCTATTTTTGGCACACATGCTTAAAATATATATTTAATGTCGTCGGTTTTTTATAGTGAGTTTTTGTTGTTGGATGTTGTGTAGATACAAACAGATTCAGAGGAATTGCTTATAATTAAAACTAGAGAATCTCTTTTAAATTCTCTAACTGAACATGTCAATGCAAATCATGAATATGAGTAAGTGCATTTCTTAAAGGGAAAATGTTACACAAATGTGATTAAGTTTGCAACTGTTTCAATTAAGTCACTCAAAGTTTTTTTCTCTCTTTAACGTCACTCAACTTTTACTAAGTGTTCCAATCATATGTAATTTTCTAAAAATTGTTTAAATTTCTTAAAATTAATCAGGGAAAATGAAACATATATGAATCTAAATTTAAAATAAGTGAAAACTTTTTTTAATTTAACTTGAATTTTGAGTCAGTTGTGAAAAAAACAAGTTCATGAAATAAGAATAAAGTTTAATGATTATAAAATTTAAGTCAAATTAAGAATAAATATTTATTAATTAGTAACAAATATTCATATATGTTTCATTTGCCTCAATCAATTTCAAAAAATTTAAATATTAAAAAAAAATCATTGAATTGGAACACTTAGTGACAGTTGAGTGACTTTAGAGGAACAAAAAAACTTTGAGTGACTTAATTGAAACACTTGGGAAACTTGGTTACATTTCTACAAAGATTTTTTTAACATTTTTTATATTTGTCTCTTATAATATGATGTAAGAAAAGCTACTTTGTTACAATAAAAGTCAGGGTTTTTTTTAATAAAGTGAATTAACGCAAGAAAACGATTTTGTTAAAGATCAACTGATGTTTGTATGTACGTTTTTGTGTCGGTGTAGTGTGCCTGAAGTGATTGCATTACCAATAACCGGTGGTAGCAAACCCTACTTGGAATGGCTGAAAAATAGCACCAGAGAGGAGTGAGTTAGTTAAGAGAGATGCTTGTGGTATGTGAATTAGTAAAAAGTAGGTGAGATTATTATGTATGTTATATCTTTTTTACTGATATTGGATGGATTGTCACTGGCCTGAACTCCTTTGTGGGTGAAATAAAAAGTATCTATATGTGTATTTGTACTTCTATAATTAATTATTTAAAGGGACACGTGTTACCTTGTGGTGACCTGCGCAACCCTATTTTCTCGCTTCTTTCTTCAACTATACAATAAAATTTTACAAATTTGAGTAAACTACAGTCTTACAGCTTGTGTCATAGTCTGATCGTCCCCAATCGCGAGAAATTCGCAATTTGAGTCCCTAAGGATTATAATTTTCGTCAATTGTAACAGATTTGTTAGAATTATAATGAAATGGTTGTTTTACCGTCATCTGTCACTAGAGTAGGTATATTTAATCACTCCCATATGTCTTGTAGTATTGTAGTCGAGGGATGCAAACCTAATTTCAAAAAATTCTCTGCGAAATATATATATAATCATAACAGAAATAACTTAAGGATACGTGGAGATGTAAAATTGTAAACACTGGAAGCTACAGATTAGTTGAAGTATTGAAAAACATTGAAGGGATTCACTTTATAGAGGTAGACTACAACATCGTTGGTTTTTCTATGGCAATTCCAACTAGTGTTATCAATAGCGACCATAATGCTTGCAATCACGAATAGCGTTGCGCATAGATGGATTGGAGCTAAAACCTGGTAGCGGACTAAAAGCATGATTTAGCGGAATATATTTTTTTTGCCGAAACATTCAGTTTAATATGCCGCTGGTGAAGATTTTCCTATCTTCTTAAGATGCTATAAAAATTCTAAAAATTGTTATTAACCTAATAAAATAAGCTATAAGTTCTATATAGAAAAACACTAGATGTTATTTTCTGATATTTCTTACGTAGCATACATGTAGCTTGTCACTATTTTTCACTATTCTCCATTAATAACTATGAATCTACTTGTCGCAATTTTCCACTATTCGCTATTGATAACTATGATTCTGACATGCGATCCAAAAGAAGATAAGAAACAACAGCAACATTAATTTGAACACAACATACACAAGAAAAACATTTGGATTTAAGGTACTATAATACAGCATCATCAGTTTAAACAATCTTTAGTTGGCTACAGCTTGATGCCGCGGACTTCGAAAGATTGAATACACAAATTCAAACCATTTAAACATAAAACATTTAAAAACCATAAGTGCCACGGATAATAGCAACAAAAGTCGGACTGTAGCTACAAATCCTTATATGAACTAAAAGCTTGCATAATAAACATTTATGTAGTTATATGAACAGACACTGGTTATGTTACATGTGAGTAATAGCAGCATAAGTAAAAACAACATTTAGCAAACCAATTGTCACAATTCGGATCAGTTTTGTATTTTCCTCATGCGAAGCTAAACAATAAAGTTCAGTTTTTACTTTTTAGAAAAATAAACTAACAGTTGGTTGTTAGCTTGTGTGGGTTTTTTCTCATGTTGGTTTTTCGCTCACCCTTATTTTCATCATAAGCAAAGCTTTAGGTAGTATGACTGAGACTTACATATATATTTTATATATAGTATTCAAAATTACTAACGCGTTATTTTACTTATTTTTGTGAAAATTACGTTAAAAACGTTGTGTTGACCAGGCGTAATGAGCCAGGGTCTCATTGGAAGCAACCTCTCTAGATAAGACTGTCTACATCTCACTCTCTTCAGACTCTATCTTTAGATGGAATATATTGAGTATCATCAATGATGATGATGATTCAAGATTACTAGCACATAATTGGCATATACTCATCATTCCTGATTATTACCATCTTCTCTTTGCATTATTACTTTTCTAATATCATTTCTTAATGTCACCTACCCCATCTACTAAAAACCAGGCATTCATTCTTTCTGTATTTCAGAAACTAAAAGAAAATGAACTTCTATCTATCTGATCGCGGAAACGATTCAAAGTGATAAAGATTTAGAATGATCTGACCATCCACCTAAAGTGGTTCATTTGGTTCCTAATTATCTAATGGTTCTCATTTGAAATTGAACCACCCTTTCTACATTCCATGAATACAAACCAGATTTGGGGAAAGATGTAAGTGAAACATAAATGAAAATGCAGATTGTTTGGTCAGCATATGAAACAGAAAATGTTCAGGGATATATATATATATATATATATATCCCTCCTCATCTAAACAAACTTCACTTGTTGACCTATGGCTCATCCAACTGATCCTGCATTAAACCAACTCATTTTCTCAGTCAATATTAACTACAGTTTCAAACTGTGTGTGTGTTTGTGTGTGCATACGCGCATGCATGTGTGTACGCGTGTGAGTGTGGGGTGTTGACCTGTGCATCTGAAGTCCAAAGAGTGAGATTGTCCCTAAGTAGTTGCATGATCAGAGTGCTATCTTTGTAGGACTCTTCACCCAGACTGTCCAGCTCAGCAATGGCTTCCTCAAATGCCTACTCATTCCAAAAATAACAAAACAACTCATACTGTCACATACCAATAATCAGATATGTTCTGAACAAGTGGAGATTATTAACAAATATAATGTGTAATATTAAAAAAGAAAACTAATTGTGTTAGTAATTTGAATCCTCTACTATCATGATTGCCAAGTGTAAGCAAGTTCTATAAGATGACTCGTTTTGACCAATTATAAAATTAAGTAGACCCAAATCAACCCATCTAGCAAACATAAAATACACAAATCAACTCAGTTCTTGAAGAATGAAATCTGATTGGCAGGTGTAATTTGACCCGTACGTTGTCCTGATTGGTTTCAGAAGGAACTCAATCTTTGATTTATGTGAAACCGACGCTTACCTTTGATGTTCCCTAAATTAGTATGTTAAACCATAAACAGGTTTATATTTAGACATGTAGTTGACCTTCAATCTTCACGTTATATTAAAGTTGACTTTTGTCCATCTACAAGATCAAGTGGACATGCTAAACTACCTAATTAATTAAGTCAAGAATCTTCTCTGATTAGTTTATAATTACCCTGCAGAAACTTCAAATGCAAGAACCATTAAATTTAAAATCGATGCAACCCTGCAAACGATCTTAAATCCTTCAAATTAACAGAGATTACACTAAAATCAAGACCAACAATTGAAATGGATATGAAGTTACCTGTTTCGCCATGCTACAGGCCTTGTCAGAAGAGTTCAGAATCTCATAATAAAACACTGAGAAGTTAAGAGCCAGACCCAATCTTATCGGGTGTGTTGGAGCCAAATCCGCAACTGCAATATCCTGCACAAACAAAAAAAAAAAAAACCATGCAAAATGATTGAGTAAATAACAGACCTAATCTTGATTAGATGTGTTTAGCATGTTAATCTGAAGATGTCAAATAAAACCTAACTTATATTTACATGTCACAATACTACAATAGTGATTTTGAACAAAAAGTTGGGCAGAAACTAACAACATAATGGATTTCATGCATCACAGTCAATGATTATCAACACACACATATAGGCTATAGCAGTATATGTCCCTCAAAGTATCCATAAACTTACACTTAATAATTAGAAGATACTAACAAATCAAACCGTATATCCTAAATTAAATAAGATAGAAGCTTTATAAATCAAATCATATGAACAAAAACTAAACAATTCTAGCTAATCTACATGAATTAACACAAAATTGAAAGGATGAACTACCTGAGCAGCTTTGTAGGAATTCATAGTAGCCTCAGCCGCCTCCTTTCGTTCATCCCCAATCTTGAACTCAGCTAAATACCTATGATAATCTCCTTTCATCTTCAGATAAAACACCTTAGATTCACCGGTAGATGCCGACGGTAACAAATTCGAATCCATAAGCTTCAAAATTCCAGAGCAAACATCCGAGAGTTCGTTCTCAACCTTAGATCTGTAGTCCTTAACCAGCATGACGTGATCTTCGTTCTTCCGAGACTCCTCCTTCTGTTCAATCGATGAAACAATACGCCAAGCCGCTCGAAGTGATCCGATGACATTCTTGTAAGCGACGGAGAGAAGGTTACGCTCCTCGACGGTGAGTTCAGCCGCCGGCGTTGTTCCGACGACGAGCTTTTCCATGAATTTCACCATCTCTTCGTACCTCTCGGCTTGCTCGGCGAGCTTGGCCAAGTAGACATACTGTTCTCTGGTTAGATTATCCGGCAAAGCGGCCATTGACGGTGGACGAAACGGAGAAACCACAGAGAAAATGATGCACCGCTTTCGCTTTAGTTTGGGGATATGCTGGAAATATCTTTTGAGCTTTTATAATGTACATCCAGGTATAGAGTTTCCTGTGTGCGTCAAATCACATCCACTTGTTTCACATACTATTAAATTAAATGATTAATTATTTAAGGTTGGAAGGAAGAGTATCACATCACCACCCATAAACCATCTTTTATTTCACATTTGAGTACCATAACCCGTAAGGGCGGACGGTATGAGACTTGGGTTGGGGTGACGGGTTGGACGGGTTAACAGGCTACATTGTCTCGTAATGTGGCTTGAACCTTCACGGGTTCCTCTTTGGTTTTATAAACCCAAGTATCAAGTCGTTGCTTGTTTATGAAGAGGTGGGGGTTGGAAAGGTAACATTGCATTGGGTGAGTGTTGGGAGACGGTAAAGCGATGTGGCATTGGGTAAGGTTTAAGGGTTGGAAGGTTCCACAATCTCACCCAAGCATATATAATAAGAGATGACGATGGTGTTTCCGGGCTACCATAGCTACCAGATTCATCTACTTGCATACGCCTCACCTCCTACCCTAAATGTTTAAATATCGATGTTATGTGTTGGGTGTTTGGATATATATTTTATACGAGAAAAACATAGTAGTAAACATGAGGGGGTAAGGTGAGAGAAACTAAAGAAAATAGAAACGATAATGTAATCATTGATTTTGTAATTTAGGAGGTAATGCATTTATTTTAACTCATATGTGCAATATGAGAAGGGTAGGATGCGTGAGGGCTGGCATGACGAGCGAGCCACGCATAAACACGGTGTCGAACATGAGTGCAACTGTGTGAGGTGAATGAGAGCCTCTTGTGTGAGGGAGTTCACGAGCATGAGTAACATTCTATTGATCTCATCCATCAAACTCTATTAAATTTTATCAGAACTGTTATGAACCTAAAAAAATAATTAAATGATGAATGTGTGAGACTATAAAATGGGTTTAGTGAGTGAGTTAGTAAGTGACGAAAGTGATGATGTGCATTGAGCTAGCAATGAGTAACAAATAGTCTAATAGCCCCCAAGTCCCCCATCACAAAAGATCTAAGGGCACGTCCTAGGCGTGGCTCGAAGGAAGACATGACTAAGTTACGACACAAGCTATAAATAACCTAAAAATGGAATGAAAGATCCAAGGGACACAAGTCCTAGCCACGATTCCAAGGAAGACAAAACTAAGTTGTGACATACACGAATAAACATTTTAGCCATGGAATGAAAGATCTAAAGGACAAAAGTCTTGTCACGACACAAAGGTAGATAAGACCAAACCACGATACAAGTCACGAAAGATTGTTGACATGCCCTCCCATACTTAAGGGTAAAAAACAAATTAAGATGAAGTAAGAGTTGCCAAGTGAGCAGTCGGCCCACTAGCCACTATCGTATACAGTCAGACTGTAAGACGACTAATACAAAGGTTAACCTAAACCACAACATGACAATTTTACATGTTAGGAAGACACTGCCAATTAATACAAAAAAAATTTGGGATGTTATATGCGCATGGTGATGTAAATGTGGTTGTGTAAATAGGTGTTACATATAGGCTCATGTGAAAGTACTTGAATATATTAATGTGTTTGTGGCAAAGACATGGGTTGTTAATGGTTGGGTTAAACATTTGGGAAGTAAAGATTAATTGCTAAAAATGTAGGATTCACATTATGTTTTTAAACTAAAGTGCAAGCAAAAAATGTTTGAAAAGCTTTTGATAAGATGTTGAGACAAGGGTTATGAATGTTGTTGCTTGGAATTGGGATAAACTTGTTAGTAAATGTGTTGGTGTTTGCGAGGTGTGCCGCCCATATAATATGGCATAGTGAATAAGGAAGACTCTAATACACAATCAATTATTTTTGGAAAATGGTTTTAGAAGATAAGATTCGTAAGGTGAGGGTTGGGTTTAAGTGACAAAACGACGAGGAGTTAAAAATGTCAACGTTAAGGGTTCGAGCCCTGTCAAACGTGAACTGGATGTAAAAATAATTGTTCAAAGAAAATGAAGATAAATTTGTTCACAATGCTTGATTTGCAGTATTTTAATTTGTCGTGGTGGGAAAGTTGACCTGGCTATGAAGATATTTGACTTCATGAAGAAAAACGAGTAAAACCCAAATAGATACATTCAAGTGATTCAACTACTCGACATTATTGAACGGGTTTTGCAAGGGAACCTACAAGAGGCGAAATGGGTGTTTAATGAAATGAAAGGTGTTGAGTTACATGTTGATAAAATCGGTTATACCACTTTATTCAATTGTATGTGTAGAGCTAGCAAAATAGATGAAGTAATAACATTTTTTAACAACAATTCTTAGATTTTTTAGAACAAATAAATCACTACCTGCACATTATACAAATATGATAGACATTATAAAGCTCTAAATGATGAAAAGAGTACATTGAGGTTTATATTTGGACAAATCATAGTTATTAAAGCGCGAGGCGCACTCAAGGCGCATAGGCTCCACCTAAGGCCTAGGCGTTAGAACAAAAAACGGAGGCTCCGCCTAGGGCCTAGGCATAAAAAAAATACATAATGGAAAAAAGAAATTACTTGAAAACCAAAAAGTTCTTCATTACCTACTACAATTTGCAACATAAATTAGCAAAATCATCCAAAATGCTAGAAGTTCTCCAAAACGTAAGGTAATGTTTAGTATGCATGAATGAAGACTGGAATGTAATGAGTTATTATGTTGGAATGAAACAAAACATGTAAATGTACCATTACATTAGGAATATGATTCATTCTCTTATAATGATATTCATTCTTTGAGGGATGAGTGTTTTTTTTTCATTTCTTTCCTTGAAAATGGTCGGATCAATGGTCTAACACATGACTCGACCCAGTACCTAACCCATGATCTGACCCTGACTCAAACCATAACCCGACTCATGACCCAGACCATGACCGACCCATGATCCAAATCATGGCACGACCCGTGAACCAACACATGGTCCTGGCCCGTGAACCGACACATAAAGCGATCCGCAACAAGACTTGACCTATACCAAGACCTAACTCATGACCCGACGCATGAGCTAAACACATAACTTGACCCATGGCTCGAACCATGAGTAGACCCATGACCCGAACCATAACCTAGACCACGAACCAACCCATGAGCTAAAGTACGACCCAATCCATGATCTGAACAATGAACCATGATCCGACCCAAATTGTATTTCATTCCTTTATGTCTATCAAACAACATGAAGTAATAATTCATCTCATTACTACTGGTAACTAAACATGACAATGGAATGGAAATGATATATTTCTTTTTTTTGTCCATTCCATTACCTCATCTATTTTATTCCCTTGCCAATTCAATTCCATTATATAAAACAGACCATTGGGTTGAGGTAATGGAATGGACGAGGTAATGAAATGGACGAGGTAATGGAATGGACAAGTGAATGAAATTGATCATTATCATTCCATTGTCATGTTTGGTTGTCAGTGGTAATGAAATGAATCATTACTTCATGATCTTTGTTAGAAAGAAAAAGATGAAGAAATAAAATACAATTTGGGTCGGGTTATGGTTCTAGTTATTGTTCGGATCATGGATCGGGTCGTGGTTCAAGTCATGGGTCGGTTCATGGTTTAAGTTGTGGGTCGGGTCATGGTTTTGGTCGTGGGTCGTGTGTCATGGGTTGGTTCACGGGTCGGGTTATGGTTCGGGTCATGGTTTGGGTATTGAGTCGGGTTATAGTTCGAGTCATGAATCGTGTCATGAGTTGGGTAATGGGTAGGGTCATGGTTTTGATCATAGGTCGGGTATTGGGTCGAGTCATGGTTGGATCATTGATCGGATTATTCCTTCAATGAAAGAAATGAAAAAAAGCACCATTCCCCTAAGGAATGAAAATCATTAAAAGAGAAGGAATCACATTCTCTATATAATGGTACATTTCATTCTTAAGTGTAACAAAACATGTTTTATTTCATCGCAACGTAATAACTCATTTCATTCCAACATCCATTCATGCATATCAAACGCTACCTAAAAGATCAGGAATCGCATTCCCTATGTAATAGTATATTTTATTTCTAAGTGTAACAAAACATGTTTTACTTTATTTCATTACAGCCTCCATTCATGCATTTCAAACGTTACCTGAGAATACGAATTAGCCTCCAGAATGTAAAACAATACGAATTATTCTGTTAACAAAGAGAAGTATATTCGGAAAGAGATTTTTATCACAAATATAGGATTGATTCTAAGTTTTAAAATTTTCATAAAAAAATATCAGCTATGAGCTGGAGAATATTTGTATTTACGGGTTTTTAGGAATTAAAATAATAATAGCAATTACTATTTTTTGCGCCAAAGTTTCCTTGTGCTGACCTCTTATGCAAGGTTTCGTCCTCATTTTAGCTATATAATTAATGAACTTTTGCTTGAAGAAAGGTAAAGAAGGATATATATATTTGTATTTTTAATTTTCAGTTTACCTCTTTAGACTTTTAAAGATAATACTTAACCTAAAAATACCAAAAACTTTATACTTAATACTATAGTCTAAAACAACCCATATTTAAATCCCTATAACCGATGAAATACACCAAACTAGGTTATTCAAATCAAAGTAAAAACTTGATGGTTTCTACTATCAATCTTATTATTTAAAAAAATGGTATGGCTAAATAAAAAATAAAAATTTTGCACAAACATAATTAACAGCTCTAGACCAATGTTTAACAAACCCATTATAGTAGTAATATTACAAAGCAACTTTGGATTTGTCAATTCCAGTCTATGAAACTAAAGTTGAGAGCAGTGATTGAAAGCTTTACATAACAGTTGAAGCACGTAGAATTAGAATAAATCTAACACCATTAATTCACCATTCGCACGATCAACCGCTTCATCAACTACGATATATACCAAATCGTTTCACAAGATGGAGGTCTTCATCCCGAGGCCATTGCATGTTAATATGAGACCTTTGTAACGATTGAGATAATCCTGCATTATTATCAAATCCTGTTAATGTGATTTTAAGATCCGGATTCTATGATGATGGTAATTTTTGATGATTATGCTTACAACGATGTTGTAATCGTAGAGGTATAACATTCCTTTCTTGTCGTATTCTTCTTTACGTATAGGATCACTTAAAACTGCAAAAAATATATGTAAAAAAAAATTAGATAGCGTATGAGTGTTTTAAAGAACCTTTGAAGCACCCTTAATGAATGTATCCCGTAATGAACGTATACATGTGTGTATAGTTTATAATAACCTATTTTAAGTACTAGTATTTCAATAGCCCCTTTTTCAGGCCCTCGGGTGCATTTTCAAGGCAAGTTCTTGCCAAAATCATCTAAACGGGTCTGAAACAGTTAGGGGTTGTTTGGTAGCCTGATAATGATTTCATTAAGAGGCTAACTCGGTAAAAGGCAGGAACTGTTTGATTACAACTCTTAATGATTCAGACAGGCTCTTAATGGGTAAGTGTTAGAAACATGTTTAATGATTCAGAGCCTACCTCTTAATCAGTCAGACCTTTTAATGGTTCGAAACAGTTTTTGCCAAACAGCCCCTAAACACTAGCCCTAATTTCCTAAACACCTAGAATCAACGTAAAGCAGCCAAAAGTAGCCCAAAATATATCTAAAAATGTTTAAAACCCCTAAAAAATAGTATTTTTAGACTTTGCGATACGCTTTTTAATCGCCTTGAGCCTAAGGCTCACCCTTTAGGGATTGAGTGCGCCTTAACGTACCTAGTGCTTTAAAATAATAACGGGAGAGAAATTGAAACTGAGGCCCTGTTTGTTTGAGTCTGAATGAGGTCTGAATCATTCAGATTCAGACCGTTTGGTGGGATATAAAAATCAACCTCTGAATCGGTCACAACATCTGAATAACCATCTGAATG
>WOUH02000045.1:1986802-2001437 GCA_009936405.2 Stevia rebaudiana | reverse complement strand
ACACACACACACATATATATATATATAAAGTAAAGAAGGAACCTGTAACATTCCAAACAAGTAGTCACCGCAAGTGACACCGGGTTCAAGCTCCCAATCGTGACCAGGGGGTCTATCGCGTAAGACTTCAATAAATGTTGCAAAGAAGTTGTGCACACCCTCTCTCAGCTGCTGAATGTACCTGTTCCAACCAAAACACTATTATTATTATACCCTTTTTTTTAATAAAAAAGGATACTCGTATGCCCCTAAAAACTTGTATAAAATCATATTTAGTAATCACCCAACCCAAAAAACTAACATCAAATATACCGCTCAAAATACTTCATATTTCATATCTACCTAATTCTTTTAATGCAACTTATCGTGTCCCTAACAACTTGTATAATATCATATTACGCAACCAAAAAAATTAATATATAAATATATCCCTCACAACACTCTCATATAAATGAAAAAAAAAAATCTGTTTCTGGAAACTTACGCGTGCTGATCCGTGCTCCCTTTATTTCCATAGACTGTAAGCCCTTGATTTACCTGTAGAAATTATGGCTTCAGTTAGAAAATCCACAAAACATTATTTCTCTTTTAAAAAACTTTCTTATGAAAAAAACTATATTTTGACTATTAATGTCAAGCCTCACACTTTTTGACTGCTAATTAATAGCCATTTTGTTCAATTTTAAAGTTAAAAGAAGTAAAGAACTCATACTTACTCCTTGCAAATAAGAAATGAGGACATTTCAAAAGAAGGGCAAAATGGGAATAAGACGTAAAATCCAGAATCTTACAAAGCTTTGGCTTTCTAAACATGCTTAATTTGTATGACCTCAATACTTTTTTTATACATGTATTTTTTAGCACAAATAAAGACAAATTTAAAAAATATATATATATGTTAATGAAAATAAAATTAATCATAGTACAGATGATGAAGCGTACCCTATTACCATCAAGGTCAAATTCTTTTCCAAGAGACTCCATGACCAACTGCTGCAAATATCTGCTAAATAACAAAAGACTGTCCTTGTATGGAAGTACCACCATATCCTGTTAAAACCAATAACAAAATTATTATTATTATTTTTAAGTAGTAATATAATAATAGCCTAAAAGTCTTAAAACAGTAAATACCTTTGATCCTACACCATCAGAAGCCCAGTACCAGCACATTGCCAGCAATGCTGCAGGGTTGTTTTTTACCTAAAATTAACAACAATCGTTAAGTAATGTAATGTTAAATTAATATCATTTTAGTATTTATAAAACTAATTTTGAGATTTTTTATCCAGAAAAAAAATATGCTTATTCTTTATATAGGTATAGTGAAAGAGTTTCAGTAAAAAAAATGGTCAAGTATATATAACTTTTAATTTAACTTTAAGTAAAATATGTAAAAAATATCTTTCTTAATTAAACGCACTTCTTGTTCTATACTCAATTAAATACACGGCGTTAATATAAATTATCATACCACAGGATTCCTGGTTGCCTCATCCATTAGTGATGCACCAGAAAGCATTTCTTTGATGTCAATTCCCTGAAAAAAGCATTAAATGTATAAAAATTTGTCTTTGAAAAAAAACCTCTTTTTTTATGCAAAAATGCAATTTTACTTAATTTAAAATTTTAAAAACCTGAAGTGCTGCAGCCAGTAGACCAACAGCAGACATTTCAGACGTTCTTCCACCAACCCAATCAAACATGGGAAATCTTGCTAACCAACCCTCGATCCTTGCAGTGTTGTCTAATAATGAATTTTCTTGTGTAATCGCAACACCCTAAATAATATTACAGTAATATGTATGCACATTAACAATAATCAGCAGAAAAACAGAGCCAACGGCTAACAAATTTTGACAAAGAAAATTAGAATAAACAGATTTAACCAAAGAACCATGAAAAGAGCACACAAGAGGCCTGAAAAGGTAAAATACACATAGGCATTCATGCATCCATCAACCATTGACCAAAATACCCTTTGACTCTTTGAATAATCAAAAATCAAAGGATAAAGAGAAAAAAGGTATTTTGGTCATTTCACCCTAACTTAACAGAAGTTAGCCTTGATACCCAAACTGCTACAGAATTAATAGCACAAACCCTAAACATGTAACTTCTAAGCGTTAGTACCAAAACCTGTTACTTTGCTCAAACCACAGGGACCATCTTTGTAATTAACTCTATTATAATATATAAATCAAGTCATGATGCCAATAAAACCTTGACATTCTATTTACTTAAACCCATAATCACATCTTGAAATGGGGGCCATGAATGAAAGTTTAAAATGAGCATGTATTTTACATCCCAAAAACATAAAAAATAAAAAAAATAAAACCTTGAATACCCATCTACCCTCTAAATGTAGGCCAATACTCTTTAGAGCATAATAATAATAATAAAAGCAGAAAGAAGAACCTGAGATGAAAACCTGTTTTGAAAAGTTAAGTCCAGCTTCGCGAAACGCCTTTTGTACTTCCAACAATCCGTTCCTCGTTTCTGGAGTGCCTCCACTCTGACCCAATTTTCCGAATCAACAATATTAATATTTAACTTAAATAATCTTGCTCTTTGAATGAAATGATTTTGGAAAATTTATGCATGAGAAAATAGACTTTGGGTGACTTTCGATTCAACTTGTTCTCCTTTTAGGTTAATATTTTTTTATTTTAACAATTTGACCAATTTGAAATAAAACACAACCCAAATTGACCCATTCACAAGTAAATGTGTCGAATAGTTTATTCTTAACAGACCTTTGAAACCACTATTACAAGTGTAGAGGCTAATTCGGGTCCAAGTTGAGCAATTTGATGATCAATTCCCGCTGGATCTGTATTGTCGATGAACCTTATCTGGTAATTCGTAAACATTAAAAAATATATAAATTATTTTTCAACAGGATCACCGAGAAGAAAAATGAAAGAGAAAACAGAATACCACTTTGCATTTAAATCTAAAACACAAAACCAACCAAATGTGTTATTAGCTGTTTCATGAAGGTATTTTGATCAAAATACAGTTCACATTTATTTCATTTTTTGCCATGCCAGTATGCCACATGGGCATTTAAATCAATATTTATTTATTTTTTTCATGTTGATTTTATCAAGACAAAAGATTACTGTAGCATCATGTTTCTTTAGCTATTTCATCGACCAGATTGTCAAGTTTAAAAACAAATTGAGAATAAATGAATAATAATCCAAAAAATTTGCCTAAAAATATTATAAGTTCATTACCTTAAGAGGAGGATTATCAGGTGCTAATGCCTCTGCAACAAACTGCGGTCCAAGAGCCGAACCTCCAATTCCAACTGAAAGTATTTGTGTAAAACGACCGTTTGGAGAAGAAGGCGGTTTAATCTGAAATCCACAAACACTTGATTAGTTTGTTCTTTGTTGAAAATCAATAAAAAAAAATTAAGAGTCAACTGATTAATATTTTAGAATGAATCAGCTGAAATAAAATATTTTATGAATTAAAAATAGCAGGCACATTTTATGAATGTACTATGGATTAAATTTCTTTAAAGCCTGAGTACTAGTTTTTCAATTTGATTATTCACATGACGTGAGTCGTTATTCAACCATAATAGTTATTATTAGAAAGTTATAATGAAGATCAAAACTACTCGATATACATTACTGTATACTATTACTAATTGCTACTCTCCAAATTCTCATAATAGTTTGACTTCATTTGTCAAGCTTCTATGATACAGGATTATCATATTATCTTTTAAATTAAAATTATCTTTTAAATTAAAAATTAATTTAAAAGATAATATGATAATCCTGTATCATTCTCCCACTCTTAAAACCCCATAGATTCAGGACCTGCTTACCAATTACCATGAGTTGTGCAAGCCAACCTATGAAGATGAATTGTCTAAGTGTGGTAAAGATTTTCCTTTCGACGCGAGTGGTTTCTACAAGACTCGAGGACGAGTCTTTTTCGAAGACGGGGAGAAGAGTACACAGAGAAGACTTAGCAACCCAAGAGACCCATGTCGTACGGTTCCAAAGCATGATGTTGAACTATTTAGGCAGGTTATGATACTGATAAAGAATAAGGTCAAGGTTGATGTTCCTTATGATCCAGGTGGCTATATTTAAGAGGTAAAACTCGAGGACGAGTTTTTTTAAGAGTGGGAGTATGATTCAGGATTATCATATTATCTTTTAAATTAATTTATAGTTTATCTTTATTTATTTATTTGAATTTTAGTATTTATCTGTTTAGAATTTATTCTATTTAAACACTTGAAATTAGGTTTCATAGAAGTTTTTGATTGAGTTTGAATAAAAAGAACATTGTTCTTGGAACCCTTTGGTTCAATTTATCGTCTTTAATCAATCGATTGTTCTTGAGCCATTTGATTGCTTCTGAAACTGCATCATTCTATTTTCCAAATAATTATAATTACTATATGTTTTTTAAATATATTATACAAACTTCTTATGTGTACTGTCCATGTACATTTTATAGATTAATTAAAATATTTGCTTTAACTCCAAATACATCCACCTCTTTTTTTTTTAAATTGGTGATTTTTTTAATATCAAAAGTCATAAAAGGACAACTTATATAAAATAAATGGAGTAAAGTAAATGGAAGTAGTTAGTATAATGTAATCATGTAATGATAATATATAAAGTCAAAGTAAGACAACTGTAAATCTACAGAAACCATATTAATCTTGGATTGTAAAGATGAAGCATTTGATCACAAAGATCAGCTTGTATATCCCAAAAAAAAAGTAGTCAATTTCATATGCTTCATACACTGTTCCACTTAACTTGACATCATACCTACATGCATACATATGGCTTCAGATCCTAAAATAATAATGTGTTGTTGATCTATAGAAAAATCAAAAAAAAAAAAAATATCTACTTGTACTTTGCATACTGTTTACAGCTCAATTATACAAATGTAATGAAACCAAAAAAACTCATACCAATTACAGAGCTAACTGGACTGATACGAACAACTTATGATCAAAATAATCAAAGATCAGACCCAAATCAAAGTTCAAGCTGCAACTATCAGAACTCACTGTCAATCAACGATCAGTTGAAGCAACTTTTTCACTAAATTTTCGTTATTGTAAGCTCCAAAACGAATAGAAAAGTAATAAGTGAATCAATCGAGATAGAAAGATGAGTGGATCAAACGAACTAACCTTACCGCCGATAATATCTTCGGAGAATGCACAAATTGCTTCGAGCGTATTCTCAATCTGCAACCTCAAGAACGAATTGGGAGACAATTTAGGGTTTCTAAGCCAATAATGTCCCACCATTCTCCCTTCATCTGGATTCGAAATCGCGCCCTTTTCCAGCTCCTCCATCGCCTTGAAAGCTTTCATGAATTTCGGCTCCATTTCCTTCACGAACTCATCGGTAAACCCGATCCGACTAACATCCAAATACAAACCTAACTCCTTATGCTGGTACAACCACTCTGTGTATCTCTCCCACAAAGCCTTCGGGTCGGTTTCCAACCCTTTCTTCGCCACCGGCAAACCATCGCCGGAGGCAGCAGCAGCAGTCTTCGACACACTTGACGGAGCATCACGCGCCACCGAATGCGTCGTCGACAGAATGTGCCTGGCTTTACTAGTAAGACATGAAAAGGGGGTTTTTAACGTCTCAACAAGCTGCGATTGGGTTCTTGGTGATGATGATGAAGATGATGGTAAGAGTGGCTTTGGGATCAAAGTCGATGATGATGACGAACACAATCCAGATATGGAGGCCATTGTAGAGCAAGAAATCGATGAAACCGATGAAAGATTTAGAGAGAGAGAGGTGATGCCATTGAATTGAGCTGAACTTTCTGAGGAGAGGAGCCTTTTGGACCCTTTTTGACAAGTTTTAACTCTTTCTGATGTGTCTCTCTCACACACATAAACACAGTATTACACACACTGGTGGTTTCTCTCTCTAAAACTGGTGATTGGTAGATGGGGGTTTATTTTATTGCAGACTGGCCCTTTGAAAATAACGAAAGGATGGAGAAGTCCCTTGGGATATTCTTTCTTTATACCCTAGTGAATGCAAGGGGCAAAATATTCATGACTCTTGTGACTCGAGTGGTTCGAGCAAATGACCTTATATACTAAAAAATAGTTATAGTATGGGTCATACTCGTACCTAGAATCGATAAATTTATAATTAATTTCAAATTTTCATGTATATTGATGTTATTTTGTTAGATCTTTTAGAGAAGCATTTATGCTTGATGTATAGAGCAATTTACAAATGAAATTAAACTTGATGTAAAATTTATACAAAAGATTGCTAATCAAGAATAATTTGAATGACAAAGGTTGATATGTTGATGGTAGATAACTTTTCCATGATTTAAAGCGCGGAAGAACTCTTGATTGCAACAACTCTTTTAAGCCGAATAAGGAAAGGATCTCGATCAGATGAGTACATAATCTGATTAAAACCAGAGAAGGAAACACGGTGTGTATAGTTGCAGCCTTCAAGGCCAAACCTACCTTGACTTTAAAGGACGGACGAAGGGCCTAGGCTACCAAATGTCTACTATAACCAACTGACAAAGGCCTACAAATATGCTCAAATAATAGAGAGCCTACATAAAAAAAATTACAAGGAATAAGTGAAAGTGAAAGATGTGTTGAATATATTTGTGTATTTTAACACATCCTCTCGGTTCAATATCCAAACACATCAACGTGTTTAACAACTTACACATAAAACTGTATTAATTAACAAGCAAATCTTTTGTGAAGATATTTGTCAATTGCTTGTAGGATTTAATACAAACCTCTTGCTTCTTTTTTTCAGCAAACTAAAGATTTAACCAGAAAGTACAAAACTTGATAACAAATCTAGAATATAAAAAATGCCCCAATAAAAATAAGCAAATGTAGTAAGCTTTACCCCCCCCCCCCCCCCCCCCAAAAAAAAAAAAAAAAAAAAAAAAAAAAACCCCACGGCTTAATTAGATCATCAATATGTTCATTATAGAAATTCTCTTTTATACACCCATTCACCCAAAGATACATGACATAGTTAATACCTCAATGAAGATATTTGCCATCAAGACAAGATAAGGTTGCTCCTTGGTATCACGTAGATCATCAAAGTTTGATCAGTTCTCTTGTGCATTAGTGAATTAGCATCATTATGATAAGCCAATAATGCAAAATTTATACAATAAAACTTGAAAACATGTTTGCTCCAATCAAATGATCCATCATGTGATGACACAACCAGAGATTTTGAATCAACATTGTTACTGTAATTGTTGTTAGAGTTGCTTAAACTTTTTTTTGTTGGGTTATTGTTTGAATATCTATGATTGTTTGAACTTTGATTTGAATAATGATTACCACCTGATGAATATCTAGCAAGTTTTTTTGAGGATTTACAGTCCCTTGAAAAATGATCATACAAATTGCAATTATAACCTCTAATTTTTTCAATATCAAACTAACTTTGGTATTTGAGGGACTAAAGTTCAAGTCATCATACTTCCTCTAATTGTTTTTTTCTTAAGGTGAACATAGTCATCATCCACTCAAGATCTAAAGCTTCTACTTTTTTTGATGTAATTCTTTTAAATCTTTGGTCAACCCACCAACTACCACACTCAAAAGCCTTCTCTTTAGCATATTTGAGAGTCAAAGTCAAGTCATCATCAAAATGATTATGTGAACCGCTTTGATTTGATGTAGAGGATTTGCTAGAACTAACATTAGTATTGCTAGATGGTGCAAAAGGCAAACCAAAATTGCCACCTTGTGGACTTCAGGTTGGTTAGAAAAACCTTTTTTAGAAATAAATTCAGTTACTCCTGAAGTTTTAACAAACTTATATTGGTATATCATCAACGAAGAGTTGAATATGGTATTCTCATCCAACTCCATGGATTCAACTTTAGCTATTTTATCTTCAGTATACATTATGGTGCTATCTTGTATATGCTGAATCATATTGACATTATTTTTCCAACTATATGAAAGTGTCACACATGTAGCAGTTTTTTGTTCATGTCATAGGCATCAATGGAGATTTCATATGTTTTGAGCTCATTGATAAGCTCCACAATCTTAGAATTTGTTGTACGATGATATATCCTTAAATGTGTTTGGATGTTTCAAACTGATAGTTGAGAGTGTCCTTCATTCTTTTTAATTAAGCATTCCCCAAGAATCATGGCATCCAATTAATTCAACGAGGCATAAGCCTTCAAATCAAGTTTCACAAATATTCAACTTCATTTTCAATGCCTCTCATTGGAATAGTCATCTGTGCATATTCGTTTCTATGCTCATTCATAAGACTAAGAGAAATTATAGGGTCGTCAACTACTGAACACCACAATTCAGTTCTCTATAAGTAATAAAATTTTCAAATACGATCTTCAATTGCTGTAAAACAGCAACATTCTTCAAAACAAGTTGCTTAACTCTTGAACCCATCTTCTGGTTCTGTGTACTTGAATTAGTTTATGTCATGTTTCAAGTTAACATTAGAACAACGTCATATACATAAGAAATCGAAATTGATTTTGTACTTTTATAGATTTAAAATTGTTCTTGTTATTTTGTTTGATTTTATGGTTGTTTTTTGGTTTTTTATTGATTTTATCTAAACACTTAATGAATTTGAGATTGAATGGTAATTTGCTAATAACTAAGTCCAAATTTGTCATGAGTATTAATCAAGGTACCAATCTATACTCTCAAGGTGTAGAAAAATAGAAAAACAGATTACTGATTGCTTAGATATGAAGTGAAATTGCTAAAAGCCTAAAAATCAATGGAAGAGTCACATTGGTACATCGAGAGTGATAAATTGGCTCAAACACTGATTGTGAGTATGACACAACATAATGTTAACATCACGTCAACAGTACAAAGCAAGGTACAATGAAGAAAAAGTCTTCAATCGTATTAACTCTTTCTTCATCCACGTTCCACGTTCCATAATCCTTCATCAACATTCATCATGTAGTCATAAACATTCCAACAGTTGGTCGTCAACATTCATCATCTAGTCATCAGCATTCCAGCAGTTGGTCGTCAACATGCATCATCTAGTCATCATCATTCCAACAGTTGGTCGTCAACATTCCTCATCAACACATATGTATTTGTATCACTAGTTAAAACTAACTAAGTGTTCACCAACATTGGAACACTTAGTCGCACGTAGTAAAGTGCTAGTGAGTAAATCACCTAAGTGTTCAACATCATTGAACAATTTTTTTAACAACATTTGGAACCACCCCTATTACGCGAGTGAGTCTTCCTAAGACGGAATGTCTCATGTGGAATTTGAACCCAATACCTCCCTATTTAATGAAGTCTTACGTACCTCACTCAAACAACTTGAGCTAGAGATCATTGATCAGCATCGAACACTTAGTGCATCCGCATTGCAACTTGGTCACCCGCATTGGACTATTGTTAATTTACCAGCATTGGTGCTGCATTGGTGCCGCATTGGTGCCTTCTCATTAGTGCTGATTACTTCAACATTGGCATTGGTGAGTAAGGCGCCCACATTAGTTATGAATTGATCAACAATCTGCAGAACACAAACACTACAAAGCTACTGGGGATGTAGGCATCTGTATTGGAGAGCGTTTGTAAAATAAATATTGAAACCATAATGATTCATCCGTATTGTAGAATGTAACATCTACATTCCTCAATATTTGTCAATTTGGATATATGTACACTCTTATTGGACCTGACTTATAGTCTTCGTAAAATTATTCATCCGTATTCAAAGAACTTATCAGCATCGAAAGATAGCATATGTATTAAAACTCTATGTACCCATATCGTTGAATATAACATTTGTAATGAGATATACTTGTAAATTGTGACAAGCATCCATCATTTCAAACACTTAACAACTTGTTGCAACTAGACATAGTTTATTATGTAATTTATGCACTTGGTATCATAAAATGTAAGTTTATGTTTCCATTGCTTATGTCTCTTTTAACCTTGTGTTTATCAGTAAATCCGATAATATGACGGCCCCGCAGGAGTTAGGAGTCACAAAACAACAGTCTTGAACGTCTTTAAGATTACAATAGTAATTGATTTTTGTGGTTCATTCACATGATCAGTTTCTACAACTTATGTTGAGCATCATTTTGAACTTAGCCACACTTGTTCATAAAATACCAATTTGGTAGCGTCTTTTTCGAGTTAATGCTCATTTATAAAAGGTTATGCCTTCGAACCCTTTCTAATGTAATTCTCATTACATTCATTGGTTGTAACTTCTTGTCACTTTGATGAGCTTAGAATTTACCCACTTCTTTGTATGATGTCGTTTAATATGTTTTAATGATATCTTAATGTTTCTTTACCACTGCATCATACTTACAGAGTAGAGACGGTGGTGACTCAGGGCCAAACATTGTAAGCGTCTTTTGTCATTATGGTGAAACTTGGCAACACACGAATTCACCCATCAATGTCTATAAATGATTTTATAATTTAACATTTTTTAAGTTAAACATGTTCACCTCCATGCCTTTTGTATGCTAGGTTGAAAAACTTTTAAAGTTGATTTCATCTTATTATTTTAGTGATTGATGTTAACAATATTATTCAATATTGGTAGTTTATCACTTTATCGTGCTTGACTACAGTACATTTAGTCTTGAGAAAATAAGGACGACCCAATTATTCTGAAGGCCCAAAGCAAAACAAAAAGTCAAGACTCTTACATATTTTTTATAACTTTATGTTATCGACATATGTTATTACTCAAAAGTACTTATTCCTTGACTTCAAATTTTCAAATTCAACCGCCAACATAAGTTATATACACATCTTTCTGTTACTTAAACAATCTAAAACAACGGACATACTTTAGGCTTTTTTTGTTAATATGTAAATTAAAACATAATAACATCTAAGTTTTCTCATTGGATTGTTTCAAAATAATTTTTATTTCTTAATAATCTTTAGATTAGCTTTTGATGCATTTCTTAATGTAACCTAATCAACGTACAATTAACGATTACAAAAAGATTTGACATCCAAGCCTATATATATAACTTCTTGAAATGTAACGTCGGTGGGGAAACCCACCGACATGCAGAGTTCTTAAGTAGGGTCGTTCTCATACAATACATAGAAGCTGATGTGGCGTAGTGGTAAGTTAGTCCCTATGAATAAGAAGGGGCATTCGCAACCCACGTTCGATTCTTTGGAGTGTTATGGTTTTTTAATATGATGTATTTCACTAAATTTCATCTGGGATCCTTCAAGTTTGATGAATTACACAGTTATATATATGCTTTAATCAACATATAGTTTTAAGCCTCGATTTCTTCCCTAAATTTCTATACAATTACAAATTTCTCTCAAGTTTCTATGTTTTTTACTTCTACCTTGTAACATTTTCAAAATCTCCTTTCTTTTGTGTGTTTTTTTTAATTACAATACGCATATCACGTTTACGTGTTTGTGTCGGTATAAATATGACACATGTAATTGATTTGTCACAACATAATACTTTACTTTAATTTTAACGCATCATAATGCATTTCTTTATTGTGGTTCATTTCGTTGTGTCAACACCCGTTACAACACACAAAAAGTGCCCTTAATCACGTAAACGTCATCTTAAAGATTTCTTGGGTTTGCCATGTACGAAGGTTGCCTGGCTGCAACGCGCGAGTGCCTATGCTAGTTCTAATTATGCATCCACCCAAAAAGGCCTAACATACATGATTTTTTAAAATATAACACCTTAATATTTTGATGACCCCAAAAGTTAGTTATCTACCAAGTATATTGAGCCATCTAGTTTTCTTCTCTTTATTGAGTTAGAGACGAAAACAAAATAATCACTTTTATCAAGTGTAATTATAACACCACTAGAGTAGCCTTATAGTGCAAATAATATATTACGTTTATTTGCATTATGTGGGGTTGTCATGACACTCTCCAACAACCTGTTATATAAATAATTGTTAAAGATATTTTCTTCATTTAACTTTTGTTTAACATAATCATTCACAGAATAAAGGTTACGCTTTAAATTTTATTACTTTTTATCATAGAATATCTATAAAATGTGACCAAACTCATTATGTTAAAATTTTTTTTGAAATGCGTTGTTTTCACGTATCACGTATGTTGTCTGAATCAGACCCACGAGTGAAACAGACCCCAACCCTTGTCGTGAAGCATCGCAGTATACGACAAATCCCTTTGTACCCTCCGGTTGAGATAGAATTGGAGCAGTACATAACTTTTGTTTCAACAGCTGGAAGGCTGACCCTGCTTGTCTGGTGTGTTTAATGATTTGATGATTTGTTAAGTCTAGTAGGTTTTGATTGTGAATCCTTCAGACCGAGAGGGTATATGATTAGTTAGTCTATTGTTGTGATTGCCTAAGTTATAATTTATGATTTGATGTATTTTTTTAAATCAATCCGTGTAGCACACGGGTAATAACCTAGTATAATATATATATGTGTAGAATCTTGAGAGGCAAAAGTAAAATTACACCAGTTTTAACGTTATTTTACTTATTTTTGTAATAAAATGAGTTTTATTAAAATCGTATACGAGAAATCCCAACAATACTATCATGGACGGTGCACCTAAAAAAGGGCAGAAGCCGATGGGGGCCTCTATGTCGCCCCTCCCATATGCCACGTAAGCGTGAAACGAGCCGAGGTCGAGGTCAAGGTTCTTAACTTAAATGAGGTACGTAAGAAAAAAAAATATGTAATTAAAATAACTAGATGTATCGGTTCCAACTTGTTTTAGTTCCGTTTTCATCTAAACCTCTTTTAGCCAGCCCTAGATTTTCATTAACAGATCAAGAATTAGTGGATTGGGTAGTGGGCTGGGCTACAGATTGGGTTAGGGATATACTAGGCCCCCTCTGATGCGCGAGAACCCCGTAGAATAGGTAAACCCTCGCTCCCCATCGAAACCGAACCCGAGATAAATCTCAAGCTGGACCTTCACCTGGTGTCAATTTAAACTGCCCAAAGTAAGATTCAAACTCATAACCTTCGTATTGAAAAATATGACTCTTACCACTTAAGACAAGTATCCTGAACATTATGTGACATTGAATCACCATAATCACCTATGACATATGAAACATAATTCATGATAATACATTAGAAAAATATTACCGAATTGATTTTAGCCTAATTATAAGAGAGTTTTTTTGTTTAGAAAGAAAATGACATAGGTTTATAAATTCTTTTTTCCAACGACAAGAGAATATCACACGTTATCCTGTCATGTTTGTGGCATAACTATGTAATATTACAATACAATGGGTTTGTTAGTTAGCTCCTAAAAGAAAAAAAAAAAAAAAAAGAATTTCGTAAAATATCAATAAGAATAACGGTAGGAAACATAGAAAAATCTACTACAATAAAGCATAAAATAAGATTTATGACATGAATACCAGACATTGATCGCCGTGGCGACATATTTCTCACAACAACAAAAAAAAAAAAAAAAAAAGGCAGCAGTTTAAACACCCGATGAGAATTACTCCCATCACATAAACTGAGAAACAAAAATCTCATCTTTCTGCCGCCGCATCTGGTTTTATCTAGATTCCTGTAAATCGCACAAACGCCACAATTGGCACTATGAGATGGGACGAACTCAAACCCGATTTCAACGAAGAACAAGAACCCCAACAACAAGATACCTCTCATCTCGATTTCGATACTCTATCTTTTATTTCTAAACCCAAGGTATTCCGTGTTTTACGCCTATTTCGATGTTTCTTGTTATCCATTTAAAATTCTTTCTTTTGATTGTAATTTGAGCAATTTAGGATTATTATCGAATACTCGAGGTGGATTATGAAGCTACGGAAGAAGAAATTCGATCCAATTTCATTCGATTAGCTCTGGTACGTCTTTCTCTTTTCTATATTATGCTGAATTTCGAGTTTAAATCGGTGTGGAAGTGAGGACGGTTTTTGACAATCTAAACCCCGCACGAATGATTGATAACAAAATTTAACAACTGATCCTTTTAGGGCATGAAATTGGTGCAAAGTAACAATTTTGCTATAATCCAGAATAAGAAAACCCTAATCGTCGAATTAGTTTATGATATATTGTGGATTCAGTTCTGCCATATCAAAAGATTAACTTTTTTTTTTGTTTGTACTAATCAAATGCTTGAGTTAGGTCTTCTGTCCATGTTTTTTGGGTTTGTATTGTTGATCTTGATTTTAGGAGCATGTTATCTTTAACAGAAATGGCATCCAGACAAGAAAAAGGGTGAAGATAGCGCCACATCAAAGTTTCAAGAGATAAACGAGGCGTACCAAGGTTGCTATCCTTTCTAATACTTTTATCTTTGATCATACACAAAGTATTAAACCTTTTTTATTTATGTAAATTGGCTTATGCTTCGCGTTAACTTCGTTTCTCGCTGAAGTTGGTTCTTTAACATTAGTACCTTTGTTCAATATGAAAGACGTATAAACACGTGTACACATTGCTTTAACTATGATATATAAAGCCGTTACGTTACTGCATAACCGACTCAGGGGCTGTTTGGTAACATCTGAATCATTAAGTGCTGAACCATTAAGATGTCTGAATGGCTAAGAGGCTCTGA
>WOUH02000045.1:1971867-1986702 GCA_009936405.2 Stevia rebaudiana | reverse complement strand
TAATCAATTGGTTATTGTGCAATGGGCAAGGCATGATGGGAAGGAAAGTGTTGTGATTTCATGTTGGGAACATAAAATGAATTATGAATTATTGACTACTTATGGGAAACATTACTAATATAAATATAATTACGGGTATTATTTCAGGTATCGGGCCAGATATTACTTAATCCCATACCCGTACCCCGAAAAAAAAAACTTTTTTAATCCCATACCTGGCCCATATCATAATACTCAGGCCAATACCCAGCCCAGATGTTTCGGGTTTCGGGCTTTTCCATCGGATACGGGTTTTTCTGCCATCCCTAAGTGATATCATTAGTTACTTACACTTTTTGTTTTCATCGAAGGACATGGCAGGTATATATTCTAAGGGGAAAATCACCAAAATGACCAACTTCGATGAAAACAAAGTATCACAAAGTTGGTGAATCATACCCTTAACCTTTACTAGTATCGGTATTTTCTGGACCTTGTACATCGTGTTGACATTAGTCAGTACGGTTGGCTCTTATACTCTCTGTCATGAACTTAGCTCTCACGACACTCTCGTGTTCCTTTAGATTATCCCTTTTTTATACCGCACCACTCTTGGTGCTCTATAATACATGGTCATGGCTCCTAGATAGATTACTTATATCGTCAGAAAGGTTTCTCAATTCATTAAAAAACCTATTACCTCTACTAGCTAGCTAGATTTCTATTATAAGTATTCTTAGTATCTTAAGGAAACCATTACCCACATATTGACCAATTTTTTTCCACCTACACTATTTTTAAGGAAAAAATGTCCAATTGGGTCTCTGAAATTCATCTTACGTTAATGACTACATACATAACTTTGATTATAAATTTATCAAACTAATTAGTGTTGTCTTTTACATCAAATCGAGAAGAAGATGGTAGAGCCTAGAAGGAGTTTCTAAAAGAAGAATTATTGGAAATAAAGATTTCTAAATTCTAAGTATGGGAGGCATGAAATAATTAATAATCAACGTTTAAAAGTCTAGAAGATGCATGACGATAAAGTCAAAAGGTAGATTACAAGAATATCTGTAAAAACACAAAGGCCCACAAAAGTATCAGAAGTCTCTCCACAACCCTAGAATCATCTTCTTCCACCTATAAATTACAGTACCATCCTACACTTACACTCATCATTCCATCAACAAATTCTAAATCAATTTTTAACAGAATTTACAGTTATCGATCAAGTTTCTTTTCAAATACAATCATGTCGATCATTCCAAGTTTTTTCAATGGTCGTAGAACCAATGTCATTGATCCTTTCTCTTTAGACATATGGGACCCTTTCTTCAACACCTCCATTTCCAATAATATTCCAGATGGGGCCCATGAAATCTCAGCTTTCTCAAATGTTCAGATTGACTGGAAGGAGACTCCAGAAGCTCATGTGTTCAAAGCTGATCTTCCAGGTTTGAAGAAAGAAGATGTGAAGGTGGAGTTGCAGGAGGATAGGATTCTACAGATCAGTGGAGAGAGGAAAAGGGAGAAAGAGGAGAAGAATGACACGTGGCACCGTCTGGAGAGGAGCTCCGGCAAGTTTCTCCGGCGGTTCAGGTTGCCGGAAAATGCCAAGGCGGAGAAGGTGAAAGCGAAGATGGAGAATGGGGTGTTGACTGTGACTGTGCCTAAAACGAAGGTGAAAAAGCCGGATGTAAAGGCTATTAAGATCTCTAGTTAGTATGTGATCGATGTTGGAATACTGTGAAAAAGAGAGTGATTGTGTGAAAGAGTAACTTTATGTGAGTATGTTGAAGACATTGTATTTTGAGCATATGTAACTTCTTTGTCATCATGTAATAAATATTGTGTGTTGTAATTCAATACTTTGTGGCCATATGAACACATAAATATGAGTGAATCTAAACAATTTTAGAAAGAAAGTTAGTATTAGAATAAGCAGGAAAAATGACATCATGGAAACCAGATTTAGGGAACAGTAAATGTGGTTCAAGACTTCAAGTTGTCCTATATGGCATAGAGATAGTTTGGATTTAAAATCAAAGAAGTTGGACTAATCTTGTAAAGTTTAGTTAATTAGGTTGTTCTAAATTAAGATATAATTGACAAATTTATTTTATGACAGAATTTTCTTGTTAGTCAAGTATAGTTTAGTATAATTATTTTTTGAACGAAGTTTTCACGTATCACGTATGTTGTCTGAACCGGGTTCATCGGGTAGCGGTTAAATCCCAAGCTCGCCTTTCACCTGGTGTTCATTTAAACTTGCCCCTAGTGAGAATTGGACCCATGACCTTCATATTGAAAGGTGAGACTCTTACCACTTAAGACAAGCTTGCTCGACAGTTTAGTATAAATAGATAAGTTAAATTTATTGTAATTTGTCTTTTGATTTAATTAAAAATACAAAAATTAATAGAATTTAATCCTACACCAAAAGTTATTTTGTGAGTATATATATAGTTCTTCTATATTGATTCTGGGCCATCAAGTTTTTCAGTCCAATTAACCAACTTATTGGATTAACATCTAGAACATTACGAGTCGTTTAAAGACATTGTTTATTTTAAATGAGTTGTAGCCGGTATTAAAAGATATATTTAGTTATCATGGGTTATAAAGGGCTTTGGTTATTATGGGTAGCACTTTTTGGAGGAAAAAACAGAGATGGGTTTAAATGTTTAATTATTAACATTAGTTAAATATGATAACAATAAATAAATGTCTATTGTTGTACACAATTTTTTTTATATTTGTAAATTATATGTTTTTATTCATTTCGTCTTTGTATTCTAGGTAGCTTTTATTTCATGTAATATATGTAACTTTTTGCAAATTATAAATTTTGTATAAACTTTGAAAATAATAAATTTTGTATAAACTTTGAAAATATATATGTTTAATGACACGTGTAACACATGAGTTATAAAGTATTTATAGGTTATAAACGGCTAAATTTTGTTTGGTTATTTTATGAAACTTAAATGAAAGTCCAGTGTTGTTTATCTTGTTAAACGCTATGCATCTTTTGTTAAAACAAGTATATTCAAATAATTCGAATAAACTTCAAACATCTAAAGTTTCGGATTATCCGTATTTTCAGATTATTCAAAATTTTGGATAATTCGGGTTTGGTTTCTGATTTAGATTTTTTTTAACACTCCTAGTTGTGCTCTCTCAACGGGTTCTTTACTTGCTAGAATGAGTTTACTCTTATAACTGAGATCATGTGGTGTAATAAATGAGGCTTTATCAAGGGTTTGTGGCCATTCGACGATGTCAGATTGTCGCTCGTTAATCCCTTTTCCTCTTCTTGTACCTTGTGTTTCTTTTTGCAAACTTCTGATAGGACATTTTCCTTGATTGTCCCCCTAATGTAGTTGTGTTCTAGCTGTCCGTGCATTATCCATTAGATAGTCTCATTGCATGGTCGACCCTTTGGATCAGTGGCGTAGCCACATTTAAGCCTTGGGGGGCAGCCGCCCTCCGTGAAACATTTTTTTCGAGTGGTATATACATGTTAAAATTCCGACTGACCCCTATAAAATTTTGTGATCGCCCCTAATCCAATTTTAATTTTAATTTTAGTTATAAAACATTAAACCAAGTTGAAATATGCCCAACTAATAATATAAACCCAGTTAAAATAAGTTCAAGTTCATTATTATTTTTTATAAAATAACCGAACTCACAATTATCATCTAATAAATAAGTTCATTATTAATTTTAATATATTAAGTCAAACCCACCACTGGCCCATTATGTTTTTCAATATGAAATTTTGTCTTCTTGATTATTTTTTAACATGACCCGACCCGATTCGACCCAAACCGGCCCAAAACAGAAGAGAAAATTTATTATATAGCGATACTCAACCGACCCTAAAAAATTTCCATCCCCCTTGAAAAAAATTCCTGAATCCACCACCGGTCATGTGATTCGAATTACTCTTCATTATTCATTTATTTTAACATTTTATTTAGAATCAAATCATGAAATAAAAAATACAAAGCAAAAATGCATAGTATTTAGTATTTCATCAGGTAAACCGCCATAACTTATATAAAACATGTAATCATGTATGATTAGAGTCATATCGACATGAATTACAAACATCCAGTTAAGCATAAAACGACATGATATCAAGTTCTTTGAGCTATAATGCGTATGCAACCTAAATGTGGTAATTGAAGCCTTGAGTAGTGATCTTCCACATCCTTCTTACGGCTCAAAACCTCCTTGAGAAATATGTTAGAAGCTCCTACATCTCCTTGCGTGCGAATGGAAATAAAAAGATCCCATATATGTTTGTAAAAACAATATTTGTTATTTTTTTTTAATTATGACTCCTAAATATACCAAGTAAATGAGTAATTATGTACTTGCAAGAATTAAACTCATATAATTTTTATGTGGGCAATCACAAATGTCATTATAATGCCATTGTGTGTTTGTAATTAGATAATGTGTAATATCTGGGTGGGGGCGTGATGCCTACGTGGCAGCCCTCTCACACATGAATGCTCAAGGATCTTTTTAATTTATTTTTCTAGCCAATTTAAACATACTACCTCACCCTCGTACTTTTACCCATCACCTTCACTCACACATTATACCCATTTTTTCCTTATACTTGCTAGCTTGCGTGGCGCCCACGTGCCAGACTCTCACCCTCACCCAGGTTCTACACATATCCTAGACACGTAGGAGTTAGGGCTTAGCTCGGTTAGTTTGGAACTAAGGCTTCTATAACCTTATACGACTATATGAAGAAAATGGAATTTGACCCGTAAGTAAGATTTGAATAAGCTGTCTTTTACGGCGAGCACATACACCACCTAAAATGTATTCATGAAATCCATAGACTGTTTGCTTTGTGTTACTTGAACCTACATCACTTTGGTTGATGAAAGTAAACATCAAATGTCCTTAGACCAATAAGCCATGGGCTAATTTGTATTGGTTAACAAAAATTAAGACGACTATGTTTATTTGTGATCTACACAGTCGTGTGGATACACACTACAAAACAAATTAAATTTACATAGTCATGGGAAAGGCATGACAGCTCAGTTTTCAAGGGAGACTATGGTCTAAGGCGAGTTATAGGCGAACAGATAAAGGTTCACTCGGGACCATAAAAAAAAACTGAGTAACACTTATGTGCCGTTGATTATTTTTGTACTAGATTTTTTTGTTCTGGATTTCTTCTGTATTAAATTTTTCTTGTACTAAATTTTTTGTTTTGCTAGATTTTTTTTTTTTCTAGATTTTTTTTTGTACTAAATTATTTTATTGTATTGGATTTATATTTTTTTGTACTGGATATTTTTTGTATCAAAGATCAACATCTACAAGTGTTCTCTAGTTTCCAATTTTTTTATGGTTCCCTAATGAACCTTCCCCTGGACGAACATAAATGCTTATCTTTTCTCTACGTCAACTTCCATTTCTTCGCTGTAGGCTCACCACTATGTTTTGAACCTATAAATACAGATAGAACAATTAAAAACAACGAGCCATCATTCCCTTAGTGCACTTAAAGTATCATGTATTGTTTTCTTCACTAAGCTTTTGTGTCATTGGGAGTTAAGTAGCAAAATTGAGGGTGTGAGTGGATGTTCATGTTCCTTAATTGGTTTGGTAAGTACTTATCTCATTAGGAGACATCATAAAGGATACTCCAACTTTGTTGGTATAAATTTGTGTCTCCTTTTTGTGAGATGAATGATACATTGCATTAGATATCCTTTTGTTGTTCTCCACATTTTCTTTCGTAACAAGAAATTAGCAATTTTAGCAAAATAGGTAAATTTTTATAGAAATTTTAGGTGTTAAAACATGACATTTATTAACCAGAAAAAAGCTAGATCTTGTGTTGGTGTTATATGAATATGAGTAGACTTTCTAAAAGTCATAAAATAAAAAGGGGAAATTCTCAAAATGTCCCTTTTGACCATCTTGTTTCCTATAATGTCCCTTTTGAAAAGAAAACTTCCAAGAATGTCTCTATGCACGGTCTTTTCCGACCATGGTCGTTTTCGTCTTATCATGGTCGTTTTCGTCTTACCACGGTCGTTTGACCACGATATTTTTCGTCTGATAATAATTGTATGATCAAGGTCATTTCGTCTGGCCATGGTCGTTTGACCACGATTGTTTGACGACATATGTGCCACGTGTAAGATATCTACCATGGTCGTTTGACTACATACGTGCCACGTGTAAGATATCTATTGGCCAGGGTAATCATTCGGTTGAACTAAGGGGACCGGTTGCCGGTGACCTTACATGGGTCAGAGCCTGGGAAGTTTTATTTTCAAAGGGATATTCGGGGAAACAAGATGGTCAAAAGGAATAATTTGATAATTTTCCCAAATAAAAATCTGGTAGAATGCTTATTGCCAGATGAAATGGTATCCTACTTTACAAATTGTTGGTAGTGTTATCCCTAAAGGGACATCATGAAGGTAAGATCTTAAGGTGTAGACTCAATAAAAAGTTAAATCGGAATGCATGTTTGATGTTTTATAACCCAAAAAAAAAAAAAACAATGAAACCAAGTATTTTCACAAGGTTGTCCTTTTTGACATTAATTTGATGTCAAAGTCAATCATGGTGCTTTAAGCTTAGTTGGAGAACGCAAGTGTTGAGTATTCTTCAATGAGTAAAATTATAGTATTTGCAAATTTGCATGACTAAAAACCAAATACAAGCAATTAATAATATTACTACATAAAGAACAAATTCTGCATACAACACAATCAATAACTTATATATTACGCATTTACAGTTGTGTAACATGCATCTTTAACTTGTATCTCATGCAATAACATCAGTACATTACAAGAGTTTAGACGCGGTATATACACCAACATAAGATGCTAATACCATATATAGATATATTATATATAGAAGGGAAGAGGGTGACAAGAGACAACATCATCAAAAGTATTACAAAATACATACATCCATTACAACCACCCTCTAACCCCACCACCCCAAAAAACTACCTCCAACACCGCCACAACCGCCGCCGTTTCACAATCACTCAGATCTCACTCGAGTCGTCGATCTTCTCAAACCCGGTTTCAAGGTTTCCAAAGGGTTCGTTGCACGCCCACCTAATCTATCAACATTAACCTCTCTAATACTATTACTACAAATTACCGTTCTACCCTCATCATTGTTATGATACAAGGTTGAATGATTGGGATACAAGGGTGAAGGGAAGGAAGATGATGATGACGATGATGATGATGTGTCGGAATCTGATGAGTTTGAATGCAGATTCCTCCATAACGGGCTGCTGCTGATGCTGTTTTGTTCATGTTCCCAATCCCATGAAGTATGATCTTCGATACTGCTTGAATCCCGGTGGCTGCTTTCGGTGCTGCAAGAACAAGATTCTGACAAGATTCCGGATCCGTCACTTGAAGAGGAAGATTCCTCTTCGAGGGATCGGTGACGGATGGCTAGATGATCGATCCATGGTTGGGTGGAGTGAGATCTTGATGCAAATGGAGACAACTTATGTTTTTTTGGATCTTGGTGGTTGCGCGATAATAAGTTGCGTATTAAACGTGGAGCGCGTGGCGAGCACCTAGTGGTTGCATTTATGTTACAAGCTGTTGTTAGCATATTGGGTCGGTGTAAAACTTATAAAATTGAATGACAATTGCAGAAATGGTCCCTACTGTTTGATCTTATTAATCGTTTGGTCCTCCGATTTTAAAAATCGTAAACTTCATCCAAACATGTGTAAAAGAAAAGGGTTGCAAGTTTACTCCCCACCGTTAATCCAAGTTAGTTTTTAACAGAAAGAAGATGTCACGTGTGACGTGCCATTAATGTGAGTAATTGTGTCTTTTATTAGGGTTCCAAATTTGAAAAAAACACAGTTTTGTTTACATAAATGTCACATGCCATCACTTCTATGTTAAATAATTAATGTTAGGGACTAAACTTGCAAAATGACAAAACATATGGACCACTTGTGCAATTTTCTCTGAAAGTAACAAATCGGGTATACCTTGCATAGAGAAGCATGTATGCTCCTTTGGTCAAGACACTTTTAACATCCACCTCTTTTACCTACATTATAAGTGACAAGAAAAAATGTTTAGAGGACATTTTTATTTTTAAAAAAATTTGAACTAAATGAAATATAAAAATGGTAAAAGCATACCCTGTTGTCATCAATCTTGAACCACCTACTCTCAACGTTTTTAACATACGACACATAATGACCAGAAAATGCAGCGTTCATTATGTCTAAATGAACCACGACTCCATAAAGACTGTAAACCGGTGATTTGTCGTTCGTTCCACTAACATAAGGAGCCATGTTTAAAATCTCCGGGAAACGAATTGATTTGTTAAGCTTCCCAAATTTACCAGACTGTAATCATTAAAATTAAAAAAAAAAAATAAGACCCACAAGTCAAATAAACTTGATTTAAAAATTGAAATAAGTAAAGAATATTACTTGAAACCGCTTTAGTGCAATAGTAAGCACATTTGGAGCTTCCAACAAGGTCAATTTCTTTTTGGCTTTCTCATAGGATTTGCACCTAAAAAGGCATTAAAGTTTAATTACAAAAGCAATACAGAATATGATTTATTAAGTGGAAAGAAAAAAGTATAAATTATTAAAAATTCTCAACCACCTGCTGCATTTATACTTGTTTTCACCATCGAGTATCTCAGTACATGTAAATTTATTCAAAGCTTCTTCTAGAGTTTGAATATTTCCTTCAATTTCAACTGTTAGATCCATCATTCGCTCATGTCGCTCTGATTTTACTCCACACTTCATGCACTTTATCTACAAAATCAAGAACAACCAGATTTAGGTAACTCTTATTTTAAATTTAATTTTGGAGTGAATTACTATTTTAGCCGTTGTGGTTTGACTCCTTTCATCCCAAAAAAAAGGAATCTACTGACATTTCAACACGTGACGTGTGAATTTTGTAACCATTAGGGGTTGAAATGTCAGAAGATTCCTTTCTTGGGCTTAAAGGAGTTAAACCACAAGGGCCAAAATAGTAATTTACTCCTAATTTGTTTAGTAACCATAATGTTACCTTAGATTTTAGATAACCCCCGAAGGTAAGTCCAATCAAAGTTGTCTCTTCTTCTAAAGAGTTGGTAGCCTTTGTTCCTGCTTCCTTTAAGCATACTGATTGCAAAGTATCAATAGCATACCTGTAAAAATAATAATAATAATTAATAATTTATTTACTAAGGTTACAACAATTAAAAAAAATCCTACATAACAAAAACGAATTATCACACCTTAGAAATTCATGTGCATCTTCTTCTCTCCCATGATTAAGACTACTTCCAATATTTTGTATATGTGAAAGTATACGAATAGGAGAAAGTGAAGAATTCCCATTTTTTGCTTTCATAATAAGACCTTCAAATTCACATGTGAAACACCAGTCTCGCTTGTCACCTAAAATAAATATTTCATTAAAAAATATTATTCCAACATAAAGAAAGCATATAGTCAAAACAAGAAGAGCGTTTTCAATATATTATTCAATAAAAAAAAGTTGAAAGAATAACATACATGCTTTCGAGTGGAGTCCTTGAAGAAGATAAGCATTTAAAGGTGGTGTGTGTGTCAAACATTGAAACACAGCATTAGCATAACAGCTGCAATATAATTTGACATAAATATATAAAAACTTTAGAAAAAGATCAAGAGAGATAATTACATATTTATATCGAAATTTTGGTAGATTTATTATTTAGCGAGTAGAAGCTTTACCTGTTTCCACAATTAACGAGGCCAAAAGGGCGCAACTCGAACTGTTTCCAGTTGTAAAGCTTGACAAACATTTCATACGAGAAGAGACCCTGGTTTAATAAAATCAATTAGTGCCAGTTTATAATTATAAATAAAAAAAAATTACATCCAAATTTGAGAAAAAATCAAGATTTATACCTTGCAGCTGTATTTGTGTGCTGTTTCACACTCTGATCTTTGTGAACATTGGCGAGGCAACTTGGCGGCTTTGACCTGGTCAACAACTTTCAGCGATGACATCTTTTTTTCATTTCTACCAGAAAGTTCTGCCAGTTTGGATGAAGAAACAGAAACCTTATTCTTTTCTTCATGAACAGTTACAGGTTTTGTATATTGAGATGAAAGTCTGCTGGTAGACTTTAATGCAGGTGATGTAACGCTCTTGGTGTTGACCACATGAGTTGACTTGACAGGATTTGCAGAAGGCATGCCACCAAATGCTTTAAAATCTTTAGCCGATGATGAAGAAATTTTAGTTTCCGTATGTTTTAATGTTTCTGAATTATATTTTGGTTCCTTTCTGGACTTGATACCGTTCATTAATACTTCTTTTGACAGAAAGATCTCATCATTTGACTTCTTACTTCCTGACCCGTTTGTAACAGAGTTATTTAATAAAGTTCTGTTCTTACTGGAACCTTCGAGCTGGTCAATGGTGGATTTCTTGGAATTGAGGGTCCCACCAGAAAATCCGGAAGATTCAGTAAAAGAAGACATGTTAGGGCCATCATTAATGGGTATTGATGAAGTTGACTCGCTTGGAGCAAAGTTATCAAATACGGTTGTGTTATTATTGGAACCATCAAGCACATCAATGGTGGATTTCTTGGTATGGAGGGTCCCACCCCAAAAGTCAGAAGAAGTTGTCAAAGGTTCAGAAAAGGGAGGCCCATTGGGCCCATTATCAACCCGAGAAGATGAAGTTGAAAACCTTGGTTGAATATCATCATTACCATGTTTAGATGTAACATCTGAATCTCCAGAACTGATAGAAGAGGTTTCAGTTGAGGATCGGGTAGGGGTAGAGAAAGTGGAATATTCTTCGGATGAAGAATCAAAAGTTGATCCAGTTTCGGGTCGCTTTTTGTCTGCCGATGTGGCATTGGAATCTTCAGCATCTTCTTGCTTGAGAGGACTAGTTGAAGCATCTTTAACCGGTGTAACAGCCACATAAGGCCGACATTCATCTTTGTGACCTTGTCTCCAGTGAATAATTTGACATCTTCCAGAACTGGAATTAAATTGTAACTCAATTAAATATTGAAATGTAACAAGATATAATCAAACAATTAAACACGTGATATGTGTATACAGCATGTAACAAAACGATACAACTATGTACTCAAAATAATCATATGCAGCAAAAAAAATGAAAACGACCAAAAACAAGAGAAATCTAAAATTTGGTTCAAGAATTGCATGGTTTAACTAAATTACAACATAGTTGTCAATAGCGAATAGCGGGTAACAGCGACAACCTACCTATATGCTACGTCGTGATAGCGACGAAATTGCGGTCGCTATTTGATGTTTAGCAATAAAGAAGTACAAAATTTAAACATTATTTTATGGTAAGAATTGTAGCAATTATAACCTAAAATACGCTTATTTGTAAAAAAAATTATGAAAATATTGGTGTTTTAGCATAAAATAAACACAATACGGCAATTTATACTTACCAAATAAAAAAAATACCAAATATACGCTGTTTGGTCTCTATATTATGCTTTATGGACGCTTAATGCAAATAGTGATGGTTTATCGCTTCGCAACATAGCGCACTATAGCGGTCGCTACGTTCGCTATTAATAACACTCAATTAACTAATACGAGAGCTATTAACAACAGCAAATTAGACAAGATTTAGGCTCATTAATGATCTCTAATACGTTGCTTTAGGATTTAAATATAATTGCACTTAACTTTGATGATACTTCTTGTTAAAGGTGCAAACAGGAGCACTAGCTAGAGTATATTATATAACTTTGTTGCACTCAGTTAAAAGATGTGTAGATTTACATTATAATTATTTAATTAAATGAAAAGAAAAATATATCAAGATAGTCAACTGTTTCCAATATAAAGGTATTTAACCACTTCTCACGCAAACTACACTAGTAAATGTGTCAAAAAAAGAAAAACCTCCTAAAAATAGCTTATGACATGATTTTATGTGCCTCCAACATCTTTTAGTAAGCTAAGAAAAGAAAAAAAAACGACCTTATAACATAATGTTTTAGAAATAAGAAACAACTAAGTACACTTCGAGTTTAAAATAAAACAGAACAGTTAATTAAAACAAAAAGAGACAGCATATTGGTTCCATAAACAAGCACAAAGCACATAATATGTATGGCACCCACTAACTTTACAGACATGCAAAATATCAAACAGAATTTTGGGTATTGGAAACAAGAAAACACGTATCAAGTATTATCATATACTTAATCTAATGCAGCACTACAATGTCTCAAAAATACAACCTTTTTATCATATTTCAGACCTTCAGCATGAGTTCACAAGTTAAGAATGAAGCTCATCCTATCTTTCAGATTTTTAGTTTAAACACTACAGATAAATAAAAAATAACCTTTTTTAGTTTTTACATGTATTCTACCTAAACTACTATTCTAGATAGCCTGAGAGTTCACCTATGTCATCTCTAAAAGATTAAACACAAATATAAACGCAATCTCAGAAAACCTGATTCAGATCAAGAAAAAGATAATAAATTTTACAATCTAGGGTTCCGAATTCGGTAATTACCAGTAACGAGCAGCTTTGCACTTGGCACAACGCGTGCTGGTGGGCGAAAAGCACACCGCACATTTGTATGGTGGCTTTAACGACGGAGACACCGACACCGACGGTTTAGGAGGTATCGGTACCCACGCTGAATCCGGTGACGGAATCGATGGACTGACGTTGGTGGTGTGAAAGTACCCCTCTGTAGCCTCAATCTCAGCCCTAGCTGCTTCCTCCGATGCAAAAATCAAAAGTCTCTTGATCTCCTCCCTCCTCGCCGCCGCGTGCCGCCATTTGCTGCGGATGACAAAGCCGATCACCGGAAAAACAACAAACACCACCACCAGGACAACCAGGTTTGGAAGCCCTAGATCCCTTCCAACACGCATCTATGTAAAACGACGAGGCATCCAGCAGAATGATGATGAAACCCTAATTCCTCAGCAATCATAGATTGACAGATTCCCTCAGTCACGAAACCACGGTGTCATCCGGAAAGAAAATCAGAAGCAATCCTCAATCAATCAAATGTCTACTTATTCCACAAAGTCGATGCTTGCGATGATGATGATGGTGGATCATAAACATAATATGAATGGATCGGAAACCAAAATTAGGAATCGAAATTGAGAAGATATGAAGATTTGACAGCTAAATTAAGTTTCCGAAGCAGTTGTTGGTAGATTCTTGTACTTAATTCAGAGATTTGATTTGCAGATGAAGATTTTAGGGCTTTTGTGTGTGAGAAAAAAGAGAGAAAATAAGAGAGAAAGAAACGAATTTTATTGGCAAGTAATGTATCGAGAGACGTGATTACTTCGGTCATCTAATATTCCGACCCGGAATGCACGATGGGAATCGGATCTTTCCGTGTAATAAAATTCTCGATAAATAGTAAGGGTCTTGTCTTTAAAAATAAACATTGATTTTCTCCATCTTTTAATACCTGTATATTACGAGTTGATTAAATATTATTAAATAATATTAATAATTTCTTTTTTTTTAACGGCGGGAGTTTTATTAAAAAACACACAACTAGCAAGATGCTAGAAGAAAATATTACACTAAGTTATAAAATCAAACCGAAAACAACCACCAAATTATATTGTAAAATTAAAGGTGCATCATGTCTCCCAATCCCAATCCATGCTATCGAGTTTAGCTCTATTTTTGACCCATTAGAACCCAAGTCTTTTAATATCATTGGTGACTTTATTGATAGAGGCTCTTCCCCCACTAAACACGAAGTCGTTCCTGGTTCATCACAAAACCCATATGGCTACCATTATCAACGCATGGACCAAGTTTTGTTTCCAAACATTTACCGACAAGGTTTTATGCAGTGTAATAAGATCTCGAAATCCAAAAGCAAATATTGTGGGTATTTTACACCATTGGGCAATGTATTGCCACACCACGTCAACCATAAAGCAAGTTGTAAATAAATGTGTGACGGATTCCTCTATCTCGTTACACATTGGGCACATATAGGATCTTACATTTATGTTTCTTTTAGACAATGCATCCATATTAGGTAATCTTCCCATTTCCGCCCTCCATACCAAAGCATTCACGAAAAGATGAAGTCATGATGTACATTATGACCATCATTTAGCCCCTCCTTCAATGATTTAACCGAAATTTTCCATTCTTTGACCCTTGCCACTACCACCTATAATGATCACCACTTAAAATAGTATTTCGCAAGAGATTAGAACAAGCACCAAACTCCTCCTTTTCACATTTTGTTATTGTTTTAGACTGCAATTTTACGAATTCTGCACTTTTGTTTTAGACTATCGATACATTAGTTGTCTCCTGGTTTGTAATTTGTTAAGAAGAGCATTATGTGCAAAATCTTATTTCCACTGCATAAAATCCTTAAAACAGTACTTATCTTTCTTTAAGTCTGTCAATTTTTAATGGTTGATATGTTTGTTGCATGTTGGGTGACTAAAGTTGATCATACTTTAAGTAGGGTCTTGAATGCTATGGTTCTAATCTTTTCTTTAACGGAACTGAAAGATTCATAAATCAAATTACCATGATTGAAATTTGGAAGTTCTTTCAATACAATGTCAACTACATATATATATTTAATTCAACATAAAATTGTGACGCCCCAAACTCCATGGGCACGCCACGTCATCGGATTTACTCAAAGCACAAAGGTTTAATAGAATTAACACAGCAGCGGAAATAAAACTTAAACGTTTATATTAAACCCAAGTGCTATATTACAATATCATATGATTCAGAGTTACATCATAACTATTAACTAAGCC
>WOUH02000045.1:1956732-1971767 GCA_009936405.2 Stevia rebaudiana | reverse complement strand
TATGTATATAGTTGACGTGTTTTAGCTCGTGATACAGGTAACACATGAACAAGAAAGTGAATCAACGTAAGGAGGCGCGATAAGATATAAAAGGCTAACTTTTGATGCCTCACCGACGAGTGAAGGCTTTTAACCTTGCTAGAACATTGAATTAAGGATTATTTTATATATTTTTGATAACACCTTAACTTGTAAGCACATTAGTGTGCAAATATTATGATGTTCTATAAAGTTTAAATTAATTCGCATTTTCGTGGTCAATATAAGTCTTCCGCTGTATATGATTGGCTAAGGATGATACGACACGTCACGCCCCTCAGCGGGGGTGTGACAGGTAGGGCTTGCACACTCCATTCATGAGGTCCATGAATACAGCTGGTGCATTAGCCCCAATGGCATAACCATGAAAATGTAGTGACCATAACGAGTTCAGAATGCGGTCTTTGGGATATCCTTATTTGTATGCAACTAATGATAACCGGAACCAACGTCAATCTTCGATTAGTAACCGGATCCATGAAGCTGATTAAACAAGTCATCAGATCTCAAGAGTGGATATTAGTTCTTTGTAGTGAGTTTGTTGAGTTCCCGGTAGTCGATGCACATTCGAAGGGATCCATCCTTCTTCTTGACAAACAAGACCAAGTCTCCCTTTGGCGATAAGCTTTGTCTTATGAAACCTTTTTCTAACAACTCTTACAGTTGATTAGACAACTTCTTGCATTTCCAAGGGCGGGAATTAGTATGGAGATCGTGCCACTGTCGTGGCACCAGGGTACCAGATCAATTTAGAAATCGACTTGCGTTGACAATGGGAGTCTAGCAAAATATTTAGGAAAGACCTCGGGGTAGTCTCGAACAGCGGGTGTATCTTCAAGTTTCTTACTTTTGGTTACATGCGCCAAGATTGCATGATAACCCTCCGTAGATACTTTCAAGCCTTCATGCAGATAATGATTCTCAGCATAGCATCGTATTTCTTGCCCTGGATTGAGAGTGTCTCCCCATTCGGGAGTGGTATGCGAACGATCTTCTCATGGTAAAAAGTTTCCTCTCATTGTTTTGATAGCCAATCCATGCCAATAATAATGTCAAAGCTACCAGGGTGACAAGTAAAAGAACAATTACGAATGTATGTTCAGCTTGGTTCAGAGTACATCCTTGTAACAACTTATCGGTTTTAATTAAGTTGTCGCGAGCCAAGTCAATTGTCTTTTTTTAGGTTAACGCAACTGGTTTACTACCAAGTAATGGGCTAAATTTGTTGGAGACAAAACTTCTATAAAAACCAGTCTCAAATAATATAGAAGCATAGTGATGGTTAATAAGAAATGTACCCGCGGTAACGATGTTAGGGTCCTTCTTAGCCTCCCTGGCTCCATTGACAAATGCTCGACCTCGAGCATTGTTTTCTTACCTTGATTTCATTTTGGGCACTCCTTGTGAAAATCTGGAGTATTGCGACTTTTATAACAGGCACGGGTGACACCTAGCACACCCCGCCAGTGGCGGAAATAAGTGTGTGACCTTAAGATTGTTCAACAGCTCACGATCGACTATTAAATGTTATAATATTTATTTCATTTGTATCACAATGTCATAAAACAATTAAAATCCTCAACAACAATTATAGTACAAAATCCAAATTAATTTAGCTAAGTCATTGATTCTAAACGATAATACGAATCTTGTAAACCTAACTTGTACCTAAGACATGTTAAAATCAAGTGTCAACTACCATAAAGTAGTCGGTGAGTCACATATGTTTTGACACACTATATGAAAATATGTATAAGTATAAAAATGATTTGCAATTTAAGTGAAGACAAGATAGTCCATGCAATAATGTAAACCAACACAACAACAAACATTCGTCCAATGTGAGGACTTATTGACATTGACATGTATTATAAATATGAGGACTTATTGAATACCATTCAAACGATTCAATAGTGTTTAACCTTTTACATTGAAATATAAGGTAAACGGATAACAATCTGCGCCGCTAGTATTTTTTTGAGAGAAAAACAAAGTCTTTAAAAACCACATCATAGCTTTAGGAGTCATGACATTGATATGAATAACCTATCGAACTCGATTAATCAACTTCACTGCCTTGCCTCAGGAGCAAGAAAACAAAAAGTGTAAAGTGCAAACGGTATAAACACATGTTGGTTGTCAAGACACGCTTTCCGAATATGTGAATACTGAAATCCGTTAATATATGAATCAAAAAACCGAAATCCATAACAACCAAATGAAAATCATTAAATAACACACCTTAAAGGTTCGCCTAAAGTTGAAAAACAAGGTGGGATATTGTTTTTTCATCGATTCAGATTTTCCTACTTTCAGAACTCACATATCAAGCCAAAAATCCAGAAATTCAAATTGAAGATTCTGGAACAATTTGGTTCCTTGTCGAAATTGAAAAAAAATAGGTTGACAATTCCCGAATTGAACGGATTCTTTTTAAATGTAGTCTCACATAAAGCTCTTGAGTGAGCCGGTGACTTTTCTCGTAAAATAGGTTTTCTCATGAATTGGGGAGGTGGAATCACAACGCTTTAAATGATTCGTAGGGTGGAAGGTTGTTTGCTCACCATGGTGCCGTGTGGCCATACTATTTGATGTTAATAAAAAAAAATTGAGATAGGTGAGAGAGAGAGAAAAGAAAAAATAAACTCCATACGTCACACTCCCAACCAATGTTTTCACGACCGGAAAGGACGTCGAACCGGTCTGCTAACCGATTAGAGGTCGGACCGAATTTAAGAACCGAAAGATGTGATAATTAATTTTATAACAATATGTAAGAAGATAAAGTAAAACTCTTGGTGTATATATGAATTTAAGAACCGTCATGTTTTATATATAATAAAAGTGTCTGCATGAGATATTACAAGTATATATCAAGTCAAATGATTAACAAATTACCTTCTTGACTTGGTGGTTAGAACGTTTTCAAACAAAAGAACCATGTTCGAATCTTGTTACATTGTCTTTAAAAGATGGATATACACAACAACCAACTAGTTACTTCTTAAATTCCTTCATTTATTCAAAATATTGATGTATGGATTGAGCTTGCTTAAGAGTTCATAGCCCAAATATTTGCAAAATTTCTTAAATTCTTCATTTCTTCAAAATATTGATGTATGGATTGAGCTTGCTTAAGAGTTCATGGCCCAAATATTTGCAAAAATGGGCTTATTTAACATTGACAGGTGCGACCGGGTTTTTCGCCAACCGGCCGGCTTTGTGAAAACAGTGCAATGTACTATAAGCGGCCCGTTCTAGTTTCTACTCTCTGAATCCTGATTGGACCGGTCTAACCGGCCGGTTCGGTCTTCAAAACCCTGCTCCCAACAAAAACCTTGCTTTAAGATGCATTTAACTCGCTCTCATATGAGAATAATCACTCACCTGGGTAATTACACCCTTCCACTCACTTGCTTTAATCACTCTCTCTCCTAAGTTGCACACACACTCAAGCCCCCACTCACCCGGGCGTACCGCGTAGTCTTACGTAAATTGTAATCAATACTACACATATACGATTCAATTGTAATCAATATATTATACTTCTTTAATTAATTTACTTGCTTTCTAAGATGATTTCATCTTATTTTGTTTACGTTTTTCGTCTATTTAGGTATACTGCATTTAGTCTCTTTTGTCTTGCACGAAAATGAGCTCTCTCATAAACATATTATCATTCGAAAAATTGATGCATTATGCTAGAAAGCTATGAAAAGTAAACTAAATAATTGATGCATTGATGCATTAAACTTCAGAAGACGAGAAATTTAACAAACATAAATTTTATTTGTCAATGAAAGTATCTTGGGTGGATTTTATCACTCCAAGAAGCCACAAACTTGAGTTTAATTGCAAATTTCACGAGCAATTCCAACACGAGAGTTGGCTACATCAAATAAAATCCTTAAATTTTGTTGTTGCAAATTAGCAATCACATTCAATGCCGAGTTCACGTTATTAGGGGTTGATGCCATTGCCAAACAAGCAAGTGTTCCCACACTACTATGGATCAATGTGTTCTCCATAGGTAGAACAATGTCCAATCCCGTAAAATGTAGTGTCATCTTCGGGGCTACATCTTCATGAGTCACTGAGAAACACGTGTCAAATGCACCTAATGACGAAAATGGCCCTTGTGTTTGGTTCCTATACGCCTCTCTGATCGTGTTGTACGCGTCAGGCACGAATCGTGTTATAACCGTGCCTGAATCGATAATAGTTCCGGAACCGGTGTTAGGGTTGAACTCAAGTAGCTCTGGAGGTATAGGAACCTTGACCTTTCCCACACTTATACCGGTGAGATTCACATAGTATAATGAAGGTCGATGTGGGCTTTTTAAAAGTGGTGTGTATTTGATAGTTTTGGGCTGGCCATTTGGGCCGAGCCTTAGTGACCCTGAGAAGTAGTAGGATCTAAAACTAGGTAAACAATATGAAAACACCCCAGAGTAAAGTGAACCCGTTTGAGAAAGTAGTGACATGGATCCTCGGCCCAAGCCCAATAACCCTTGAGGAGGGATAGATTTTCCTGAGATAGTGTTGATGCAACCAAAAACATAGCTTGGAATTATGTCATTGGCTAATTGAACAGAGTCACGTGATAAAATTGCTGAAAATGAGGAATCACCACCATATGATTGGTTAAACAAGCAATTACTAACCGTAGATCCGGTTGTTGGGCATGATAGACCACGAGCTTGGACGCACTCAGAAGTGGTACAGTCCAACGGCCCATAAGTGGTGGATGTGTTTGGAGAGAATGTAGTAGACGAACAACCAGTGCAACCACTGCATGGTACCCATGCAGTGTCTGCACTCGTGTCAAGCACCATGAACAAGAGTTGACCAGGTGTGCCAATTTTTACACGTGCTACATAATTCCCCGTATTGATGACTTGGCCTGGTCCAATTGGTACTGAAGAAATGGGCTTTGTAGAAACAAGGCTTGACAAGTATGTTAGCCTTTGAGGGTCTTTGGAAACCATATTAAGAACCGTGGTGGTCCATGATGAGGTTGTTTTTGGTGAGTCGAATGGTGAACATTTTCCGTAAATGTGGATGATGGAAAGATCAGTACCGTCTAATTTTTGTTTTAAAGATGGGCATGGATCAAATGCTCTTGTGGTGGAAAGAAAAGCAATGAAGAAGAAAGCAAAAATAGTCGAATCCATGCCTTTGGGTGGATTTGTCCACCATAACATACTCTCTAGTCTATATATAAGAGACCATTAGGTGTGTGAAATGGCGATAATACCCATATAACTATTATTGGTCTTCCTCTGTTCCTTGGATCATGGGTCGATGTTAAGTGAAATTTTGGGAGAATGAAATGTAGTCATGCAGGACAAAATTGGCATGATTATTAAAACTGATTATGTCCTATTCAATGAATAAGTTGAAAACAATTTGCCATTGGTGGTCCACAATATCGTTTCAGACTAGTGTAGCTTGTGACTTATTTTTATCTCATTCAAATATTGCAATTCTTAGTAAGGATATATATCATGATAAAACCTATCTAGCAGTTATAAGAAACTAATAAAATTATTAAAACAAAGAAAACCATCACATAGGTTATAAATTATTTTATTTATACTTTATACATATAGACACACATATACTAGCACACTTGGTAGAGGTCCTGCTTCTTAGTTGAAGGTTATGTGTTATAATTCCATGCATGGTATAATTTAGTTCGAAAAGTAATTTAGTGTAGAAATAATGTAATATGCCGTTAAAAAAATATATATGTAGGGATTTATAGAGGGTAAAGATTAAGATAAAAACATTAACATAGTGTTACGTAATAGATAGTGAAATCACAGACCACGGTGTATAATCACGGATCACGGCCAAAATACACACATAAATTACGGACCGAGTGTATAATAATGTATCCCAAAATCACAAACACGTAAAAAAAATTGAAAAAAACCATATCAATACTAAACTCAAATTAAAGATAATGAAATTCTCTATTTAATGGTGTAATTTTTTAAAGAAAATTGAAACGTAAAAAAGTTATTCGATTTTAAAAACAAAGGTGAAAGTGTGTTTAATTACGGTTAGTTTCTAAAAAATGTGTTATATGTATAGGAGTATGATCAAATACAAACTCTATTTTTTGTAAAAACCGTAAAAACCAAAGTGTTATTATAAATAATAAAGTGCTAATAAAAAAATAAGGTTATATACCATCATAGCATTGTAAAAATGTTACTATAACACCTTGTGATTCATATTATCACTTTGAATCTCATAATTTTGACAAAATAACATTTATAAATAACAAAGAGCTATTATTAAAAGTTCTGTTGTATATACAAACATATCATTGTGAAAATATTAAAATAGCACATTGTTATTTATGCTATCACTTTGGATTTCATATTTTTTAGAAAAAAAAATGAGAAGATATTATGATAGCACTTTATTATTTATAATATCACTTTGGTTCTCACAGTTTTTACGAAAAACATGGTTTGTATCGGAACCATCCCCTTATTTTGTGTATGGCAATAGGTATTTTTGTCATTTTAATCTAAAGGTTTAAATCTTGTCAATTTTGTCCTTGTCCTTTTTATTGGCATTTTATTTCGATAGCTTTCGGCAAGATATGTTAGAGAGGTCCATAAACTTAAAGGTAATATTAGTTTTTATTTTATTTTATTAATTCCTTATTTTTTACTAAGAAGGATTAACAGGTAGTCCAACACGACTCATGCCATAAATTTTGGGAATTTTTCATTTTCGAATTATTGATTAAACATATTGGACCCCAAACTTATATAAAATGGCGAGGACTAAAAGTTTTCAGTGACAATATGCATGCTTTCTACTTTTATTCGTTTATTATTAATTAATAATAAATAATAAACTAATACTGGTTATTTTAATAGCATTTATTTTACAAAAATTTAGTAAAACAAATTGTTTTATAGAAAACGGTAAAATACACACCAATCTAATAAAATGCTAGGCCATGAAAATATAACTCACCACCTGTGTATGATCTTAGCCTTTTAGGCATGTTTTTTATTTCTAAAACAAAAGTTTAGAAAAATTATTATTTTTAAATATTTTTTATTTGCTTAAGAACTAAAAAAATTAATTTAAATTAACTTATTTTTTTGTTATAAGCCATTAGTAATATTAAGAAAATAATAAAAATATGAATATTAATATCTTTTAACAAATTACAGGAAATACCCTTTAGGTTTTAAAAAGTTGCATGCTTCATCCTTTATGATTTAGGGGCATTTTGGTCATTTTTTAAAAATTGAACAGAAAAACTAACATTTGTTAGCTTAAAGGACGCAAATTGCAACAACTAATTAAGATAAAGGATGAAATCGAGACTTTTTAAATACAAAGGATCAAACTTGCAGTTTTATATATACCTAAAGGATGTTTTGTGTAATTTTGTCTATTATTAATGCATTTACAATCTATTTATGCATATAATAAAATTAATTAAATATTTTTAAATCTTTTTTAAGAAAAAAAGATTTTTTATTAATTTAATAAAATCAATCACCATCATCTCTGTGAACTCTCTGTTGGTCAAAAGAAAAGTAAAGATATTTGTTTTTCTATATGCATAAAACTTATACTGAGCACTTATGCCTTATACCTAAGGGTCAAATTACAATAAGATAAAGTGTTTAGAATAAAAAGTGTTAAAGAATTCAGAATCATTGTATCATAACTAATGGTTTTGATTAAACAAGTTGTTAAATAATACTTTAGTAATGTCACTATAGAGGATAGTAAGTAAAACGGATAAAACCCACCCGGGAAACCCCAAAACGAACCGACCCGGCGCATGAAAGAAAAAGGCGGGAAAACTATAACAAACCAATGACACATGGCAGAAATCTAGAGATCTCCAGAAAGTAACATGCATCCGGCCCGTTGATAGTGCACATGCTTTCCTCATCAATGGACCCCACTCTAACTAATTATAAATAGTCAACTCACTTGTAGAGAAAGACACGCTCAATTCAGTAGAACTCTCTGATAATAGCAAAACACTTGTAATTCAAATTTTGATTGTATTGTGATATCATCATCATTGAAATAGAAAGCTTCGATCATCAATAACTTAGTTTTCTGTTTCTTCAGTCACTTTTGTTGCTTTTTTTTCAACTTTCGCTCACTTTTTAAATGCTCATAACTTTTACATCTAACATTTTTTTTTTAAATTATACCATAAAAGGAAACATTTTTTTTATCTTTAAAATGAGTAAATGGTTGATATAAAAAAATATTTTTTTACGTCTTCTAGTTCATTGTGTCTTATGTTTCCGTAATATTGTGTCTTATTACTCTCCAACACATATTATTGTGTTTTGTGTATTGTTTTTTGAAACAACAAATCTTTATTCCACCAAATTTCACCCAACCTTGCACTTGCAAGAATTTGAACTCTCATCACTTTTGTGGTGGCAAACACCATACCACTAGACCAATTGGTCATTGATATTGTGTACTGGGTATTGTGTCTTATGTTTCTGAGATTAATATTGTATCTTATCTTATTGTATTTTTGTTATGTATTACGCATTATTTGTGTATTGCATCGCTAAAAAGTTATTGTATTGTGTTCTTTTTATTGTTTGTTTCTTATATAAAAAATATTATGTCTTAAGTCTCTTTTACTCGTTTTAGAAAACACAATGGTGTTCAGAAAAAACAATGTTGAGCAGGAAAGACATAAGGACGAGTAACAAAGATATAAGGACGAGTAACAAAGACACAATGACGAAAATTAGACACAATGAGTTGGACATCTATTTTTTTTATATAGCAACACTATACTCGTTTTTTCCTTTAATTTGTCGTATGTAAAAGATATGAACATCTTTTAAAAAGTGGGAGAACATGAAAAAATGTCAATAAAAGTGATCATTAACAAAATACTCATCAACAACTTTTTCACCTTTGATTTTATTTCAACCTTTAATTATTGATCTAATGACCTTAAATCCTTTTTATACTTCCTACAAATACAATAAGGCCACTTTTTACTTAAACCCAACCACCTAAACTAAATTATCAAAATATTTCTAGAGTTAACAAACTTTTTAACACTGTCAAACTATTAAGCCACTGAACTGTAACGATAGTAAATAATAACCAAGAAGACGAATAGAATAGTTGGGCTTGATTCTAATCACACGGAGAAAATGACATTTTACTAGAAATATGGCTAATCATCCATAATAGTGGATTCCAGTACGTGTAGGCTTTTAGAAGCCCAATAGAATAGTTGGGCCTCATTCTAATGTGGGCAACCTAATATAGTTTGAAAGTATATGGAAATATGGAATTATATCGAATCCAAACAAATACAAATATCAAGATATCAGAGTTCGATTTCTTCAATGATAGAATGATAAACCAAATAACTTAGTTAATCGTAATAATATAAATTTAGTTAATGTTTGGTTTAATCTTTTATTAAGTTTATTATACAAGATTACATAATTAACACTTAAAATTTTTATCGTTAAATCATTGCATATATATATATATATATATATATATATATATTACTATGTTGTGAACATTTAAAATAAATAATGTTTGAGACTTCTATGGCTATAAATTATGTTTTGAGATTTTAAAATTATTCATTAGAAATTTTTTAAATATAAAATCTTAAATTTAGTTGGTAATTATACAAATTGAGAAAACTCAAATTTAAAATTTAAATATAGTAAATTACGGTTTTCGTCTCTGAGATGTGTAAGGTTTAACAGTTTCAGTCACCCTTAACAGTTTCATATACATCCCACAAGCTTTAAAAGTACCATATACACCCCCACAAACTTTAAAAGTATCATATATATCCTTTTAATTTTTTCAGAATACCACATTTGTCCCTTTTTAACTTACTTTTATATAAATCATAATATGACCATTTTACCTTTAATTTCACTAAAAATCAAATTTACCCTTTACAAATATATTATTTACTAGGTCTCGAATATTATGTTCAACCAATAAATGCGAGCGAAGAAAGACTACGAGAGCTCGTGTCGTGTCTACCTTTCTCAATTTGAAGTTGATAAGTTGCAGCAATGTTACTCTATTCTTGATCAGGTGCAAATCTCATAAGCCAAGGAAAAATGGATATGGTTAGGAGATAGATCTGGTGACTTTTCAGTAAGTTCCATCAAACGACTGTTCACCATGGAAGATGACTTCAGCCGCATGTACGTCATGGAGTGGAATAATTGGGTCCCAGCTAAATGTAACATTTTGAGATGGAGAGCGAAGATGGATTGTATCAAGTCGCTAGTTGCCTTGAGTAGAAGGAATGTCCAGATCCAGAACCTCACATGTCAGTTATGTGAAGCCGAATTGAAATCGACGGAGCACCTTTTACTTCTTGCCATTTTGCAATGGGTAAGCAGCATGTGTAAGAAACAAAGCCATGTTTTAAAACAAAAAGGCGTCCTTGTGAAAGGTTTTTAAAATAATCAAGTCATTGGGATATCTTTGGATCAAGAATAAGATCAAATCTCAAATAATTATATTGGCTAGATTGGTGTAATTTTCATATATCGTTTGTTCTTTGGCCTTCTAGCTGATAGTAGGTTATTGGTTTTTATAAAAAAAGTTTGCCTTTCCAAAAAAAAGAAACGGATAATAAAAGATTATAATCAAAAGAGTGTAATTACAAAAAAATGAAGAAAATATATTTCATGAACAATAAATTTACATAAACCAATCTTACTTTCGGATCAGAAATTGTTCCCCGGATTGCCTATCAACCCGTTTAATCCACCTCCTATTTTTTATTCTATCCGAACCCGGCCCGGATTCAGCTGCCGCCACGTAAGCAATATCCAACCCATTCCCCACCGGAAGAAACACCGATCTCACAATCCGCCGTGATCCGCCGTCTTCAAACAACCTCCGCAACCGAAAACCCGCATCCGTCGTTGAATTAGCGTTTTTGCAAACCAGCACCGCCCCACGGACGCCGAATTTCGCAGCTTTCAAAATCCGATCAAATTCATTTTTTCTCGAATCCACCACTAAGAAATCGATAAACTCGAATTCCTTAACCACCGTCTCTGGCTCTCCGACGACAACTTCTGACGACATCCCAGACTTCTTCATGGCGGCGACGTACTCCGTTCTTGAATCTTCGTCGGGGACTATGCACAGGTGCCTACCGGAGGTGTGCGTCGATGCTACCGCCAACCCAATGCTTGTTGCTATTACACCGCCGTGACACCACGTTTCAACGATGAATTTGGCATTCCAACCGGCGGCCATCGCCGATATCAACTCCGTCACACTTGATCCTTGGTAAAGCTCACACTTTTAAAGAAAAAAAGATATAAAGTTTCAGAAACCTGGCCAGATGAATATGGTATTAATCTTGAAAGTAATACTTAATTTGTAATCCTTAACCGGTCGTCAGGTCGTCAAAACGTTGGAAGTAGCGAACCCAGAAATATTTTGAACAGGGGAAATAATTTTTTTTTGGTCGTTTGATTATCTTATATAATAAAATTTTTTTGTTTGAGGCGGTTTGGGTCGAATCGGGACAGGTCGTCATGTTAAAAATGGTCGGTCAAACTAAATTTCTTATACATAACATAATGTGTTAGTCGTGGACTTGGTTTAATTTATTAAAACGATGATGAACTTGTTTTATTTGGTTAATAGTGGGTTTGGTTAGCTTATTAAAATTAATAGTAGACTTACGCTTAATTTAACTTGGGTTTATATTATTAGTTGCTTTTAGAGAGTTTTTCAAACCTAAGTTAACTAAGTTTTAGAAATAAAAATTGAATTGGAGGCGGATTGAGAAGGATTGCAAAATTTTATAGGGCACGGTCGGGATTTTAACCTATATATACTAGTTTTTTTTTTCAAGAGGGCGGCTGCTCCACTACGGCTCAATTTGTCGTTACAACGCCGTATATATTTTAAAAACCAGTTAAACATAGTAGTTTAATGAATTGTTATTTGTACGAGTGAATAATTATAATAAAAGAAAAAGGCTACATTTCAAGATCACGTTCGTGTTCTTGAGTCTTATTGCAAACGTATAAAAACGAAAGAATGAAGAGTAGATCAAATTAAATACATACTGATTTCACGGTGTCCATGAAAGCTTTTGCAGCCATCTCCGGCGACCATGTAAGTTTCATCTTCTCGAATATTTGTTGTTTGTTTGCTTGCCTAAATTTTGTTAATTTGACTATATATAATATGACGAAGAATAATATTGGTGGGTCACGAGAGGGAGGGGTGAGATGGTTGACTCTTTTAATCTTCGGAAAATTCAACGTGTGGGATTAATAAGATTCAAAACAATGGAATACAATTAACGGGTTTGATTATAATTAAGATTATTAATTGGTCGGAGATTGGAAATTTCGATATCTTAATCAGATAGTTAAGGATAATATTTTCAAACCTCAATTAAGAGTTGTATATCGAATATTCAAGCCCACCCAACTCCGCGTTTGCTGTTAACTTTATCTCTTTCGGCAAAATATAAATAAAAATAGAAATAACGTATGGAGCTGTATAAACAATAATCGAGTATTTAATTTGGATGAATATCTTAGGAATGTTTAAATTAAGATGAAATTTACCAGCTAGTAGGACACATATTTAGTTGGAAAAGCAATGCCAAGATTTACAAACAAGGAATCGACCATGAGATATAAGAAACAGAAATAAATCATATTTTAGAAAAGACACCAAACTTCAATCTAAAAAACTAGACCGAACAATTACAGAGAACACTATAGATAAATGCAGTATAAACATTAAAAAATACCGTATTGAGCAAAAGTAAAAAAGTTGCTATATTAACTTCTCAAAATTATCAAATCCAGTACAATCGGAGGAATGTTCAGACTTTGTTTATCCGGCCAAAGATGTTGGTGCTATAATAGCATTCACATTTGGTTCTCTAAAAAAATATGAGTATATTCTCTATATTATAGAGATTTATTGAAAGTGCTTGTGAGTAGAGGGATATAGAGAAAGTGGTAGATTCTCAATATATAGAGAATTGGAGAGAGAAAATAGAGTGATTTTGTAAATTAAATTGAAGAGAGAAAATGTAATGATGTTATTTTAATAGTTTTTTAAAATGGTTGTGAGTAAATGAGAGAGAAAGAGATAATGATAAAGGTATGAAAAAGTATTATTTAATTAGAATAAGTACAAATAGGGATGGAGAACCTGATGTGAATGCTCTAATGTTTGACCAAAAAAATGTCTCTTTTATATAAAAAGAACTCATAGATTGACGATTAAGGTATTGCATAGACCTGTCGATCTAATTAGACTTTAAGTTTTGAACGATTGTCAATAGAACCTATCTATTGGTTTTAAAAATGGACTTGGATGATTGGATTAATGATATAAGGCCACTAGAGTCATCTCACTCCTTCTCACTCTTCCTTACTGTCATGTCAACCCTACATCACTTTTTCTTATTTTTCTCCACTTTTCCCCATATTATGCTGTATCGTCCTACTTTTCTTTCTTTCCCACCTCATCACACATTTATTATTAATATTAATTAAACTTTTAAACATCTAATATAAAAAAAGACTTTCATTAATTCAAATAAAAAAAATACAACTTAATTTAAACAAAAAACTACTTAATAAAAAAAATACATTAAAGATTAAATAAGCACTAGTGATTGGCATATCATTCTTGATATATATGCTACAAATGCTCGATAAAATGCCATTTTTCATTTCCATGTCTCCGACGATTTGCAAAAATAATTCTTTTGACATATGGAATCTTCTTGAAAACATTTCCGGGGTGTATGTTGGGTTTAAGTCATCAATATATTGGTCGAAAAGACGTTTGTGTGATTCTTCACGTTCGTCACAACGTATATATCTTAGAAAATTAAATAAAAATATAACTATATATGAACATAAAAAAATAAATATGGTACGTTTAACTAAAAATACTATGGGTATTTACATACCTTCTTGAAGAGGACCCCGCCGATTGGAGATTCATTTGAAAGCTCACGGCTACAACGATTGTTAAAAACTCGAAATTTCGTCACCTAAGTTCGTCGTGTTCATCTTTGGAACTTTATGAATCGTATTGGCTAAACGGCTCCATTTTCGCAAAAGTGTATTCGGTGAAAAAATTAAGAATTTATGTGAGAATTGTAGAGAGAAAGAAGAAATGGTGAGAAAAAATGATGAAATGGGTTGGGTTTATATAGATTAAATATATTTGATTAATTAAATTTTTTTATTTGGTCAAATGGTCAAAAAATTGAGTTGCAACGGTCAAAAATTGATTCCTCCCGTTTGGTGACATTCGGCTTCTCCACCCCGGTACTCCCCACCCTAATCCCGCCCGGGGGGGGGGGTGTTCCCGATGGGGGCCGCCCGGGGCCGGATCCATCCTGACACCACTCCATGTCACCTGAGACTTGCACAAATCTGTTTATCAATAATTAAGTTATTAGCAAGCACAAACACTATAAAACAAACCAAATTTCACAAAGAAACAAACTACATTAAATCACGAATCATATGAAACAAATCAGACAATCTAACAATCAAACAAACCTAAAAGACAAACGAAAGACATTTTCAAGTTCTATTGTTGAGGCGAAATCAAAATGGATAGATGTTGCACAGAATATACACCAGATCCTATAAAAATTTCACAAAGAAACAAACTATATGAAATCATGAATCATATGAAACAAACTAGACAATCTAACAATCAAACAAACCTAAAATACTAATAAAAGGTACTTTCAAGTTTTATTGTTGAGGCAGAATCAAAATGGATAGATGTTGCTTTGTTGATTGTCGTTGTTCGCCGATATAACAACTGGCGGTTTTCCAGTCCGTTTATGATCCAATTCCGGCCATGTATTATTTATAATCTAGTCATCACCCTAATGTAACTCAGTAATTTTGTGAAATAAAGATTACTATTACATTAGAAATTCAATTTAG
>WOUH02000045.1:1945363-1956632 GCA_009936405.2 Stevia rebaudiana | reverse complement strand
AAAAAACCGAACCCGATAAAATGAGTTCAATTGAAGTTCGTTTGAGGTGATTATGAGGTTTTTTGTAATCTATCATAGATTTATTAGAATAAGCTCTCTATTTAGTTGATAATTTCTTTTACACCAAATATCCCATTCAAAAAGACCGACATTTACCTCTATGTTTCACCCATAAGAACGACACCGACTTTATTTAGCCTAAGAAGTCAATCAGAAGCCCAGACCATTGCTTATAGATCCTTCAATTTCTAGCCTTTCAAATACACCAACAAGTGCAAAAGAAAATTAAGGCTTGTAACTTCGTAAATTCACCGGTTCCCCTTTTTATTTGTTCTTTAGATTTGGATTATCCATTTTAGATATTAAGGCTTGTGAGCACACGCACCAATGGCTAACAGACGCGCCAGACCCGACGTAGACATGCGAGAGACTCACGTCGAGACGTTACAAACGTAACCTGACACACGCAACTCTCACACTCTGATTAATCGATATATATGACACCTCAAAACCCCCAACAAATAATGAAATAATAATTTGTCTGCTCTATTTTCCCTCGTGCCAATTTGATTAGGTGAGTTTTTTCTGTTCAATTGATTCATCACCAAGATGCAAGATTTCCGAAATCATTCGTGTTATTGTTAACACTCGTGGTCACGAAGAACTAGAACTTGATTGATCTGTGTATTAATTCAACATAGGTTTACCTTTTTTGAATTGATAATGATTTTATCCTAATTGGAGTGCTTGTACGGTATAGTTATTGTTTGATCGTTAAATTTTGTGCTAATCAAAGTCTTCTGGTAACTTTCTGATACGGCATAATTTGCTTTGATTTTGGATTCAGATATCTCTCTCTTTTGTTTGAATGTTTTACATGCTTTATACTTCCCTACTGATAAGGATTAATTATTATTGTTCACATTTAGTTTTTAAGCAACATTATACCTGGAGAAATAGCAAAAAGTATGCTCTAGGTTGTACATGGAGTGTTAGTGCTTGCTAATTTCTTCCAGTTTGTTAGTTATGTTACCATTTTCATGAATATATTATATATATTGTCACAGCAGAATGGTTTGAAACTGCTAATTGCTTCTTATTTAGCTTGAAAATGCACAAATGTTGTTGGGATTAACACAATGCAAACATTGTAAATTTGGCTTATGATAAAAAAAGATCCTAAAATCAGGAGTGCTAAATGTGTTTATATATTTGAATATAAAGTTAGAACTACATGAGGTCTTGATAACCTTGGTAATGAATCTGCAATGTATTTTCACAGTGCAGTTTCCAGAATCATATTCCAAATCCAATGGCTGTATATGGAATGCATTCATACGCGCTCACTAATACTGTGGAATTAACGCGTTACCATAATAATTTGCCGACAACACTGATGAAACCAAGTTGTTTGCCTCGAATGCAAACAAAATTTGACCCGTTTTGGAAACAAAGATCACGAATCAGGTGTTCATTATCAAGAGAAGCTTTATCTCCAATGGAATTTGAGGATGATGCTACTGTGTCTACTTCAGATTATCTGGACGGAGAAGATATCAGCCATGTCATCAAGTTTAAATTTTCTGATTTCAAGATTAGTGATCGGGTTAGCATTGGCCTAGGTGGACGGGTATGTAAATTAAGTAAATTCTTTCTGAAATTTCTTTATTGTAATTACTAGATTAAAAACCCATGTAGGCATGTATTACACAGATTGAATAAAGAATATATTATATAGTGACAGGGTGAAATAAGAAAATTAGAAGGTTGAATAAAATAAAAAATATTTATTGTTATACTAGATTTAAAACTCATGTATTACACAGGTTGAATAAAGAATATATTATCTAGTGAAGGGGTTAAATAAGAAAATTAGAAGGTTGCATAAAGAAAATATTAATTATTACACGAGGAAGAATTTGATTATGAAGCAGTAATAAGAGAAGCAGGAAAAACCGAAAAAGAAATCTTGGCCTTACAAAATGCGACACATGGCGCAATCAGTTATTTATAATCAAGATTTCATATTGACTTTTATGTTGACTATTTGGAGCCTTTTTGTAGGGGGGTGAGGCTGTTTTTGAAGGGATTGTTAAAGATTCTGATAGGTATGTTTTTACATTGTGAAAGTTCTATTATACGCGTGTGGAAATTTAACTTTATGAAGGTGCAGCCCTTTGTATAATACAAAAGTGGTTCTTAGACGACTTACTAGTGTTCAAGCGCAACGCAGAGGAAAGCGCGCTATACAGGTGCATTTGCATGATTGTATTAATTGAAGTTTTGTTTTTTATTTTATTCAATTTTTTATTTTTGCATGGGTTTATGAAAAGATAAATCGGATTTTAATAATCTCAAGTCCCAACTTTGATCTATTGGCATGTAGTAATCCTAACTTAGGAAATTCTTACCACTATCATTTACTAGCGACAGTCTCTAACTAACAGACCCTAACATCGTTAGCATTTTGCTGATGTGGCTAATGCCACGTCAACAAATTCTTGTCACGTCAGCATGCCACGCCAGCAAATTCTTGCCATGTTAGCATGCCACCCTAGCAAAATGCTAACAGTGTTAGGTTACGTTAACTGGGGACTGGTAAAGAATTTCCCGAATTGGGATTATTACAGGCCAATAGGTTGAACTTTAAAGTTAGGATTATTAAAATCTAATTTTTCTTATAAAAGCACTCATAATGTTTGCCATAAAAATGAATTTACAGGTTTTAAAGAAACTAGCCCGAAAAAAGCTAATGTACCATTCTTATTCAATGCAAGTTCATGGCTATGTGTGTTCCCAAACAATGGAGGATGATGGCTCATTTACTCTTGTTCATAAGGTACGCGATAGTTCCCAATTATAGTTAATATACAAATACTCTTCATTCTCCATGTTTTCAAAGAAATAATACCTTTTTTTCTTAATAAACAGTATCATGATAGTTTTTCTTTGAGGCACTGGCTTCGCCAAGCGGATTGGCTACCGACATTAGAAGCTACACTTGCTTTAGATGAAGAATCTGTTAAACGTGTGGGTGATGATACGGTTGGTGGGCCCGCTGTCTCTCGCCAACTGCGTGTTATTCGAATTCTGATGAGAGATTTACTAATTGGAGTATGTTATATAACTTGTGTCTGTTATGTTGTAACTTGTGTGACCACATAAATGTGTTTCTATTATGTTTGAAGAATATTTAATGATTCTGTTAATATTTTAATTCAGGTAAACTACTTACATAGTCATGGACTTGCTCATACGGAGCTTAGATTGGAGAATGTTCATATAAGTCCAGTTGATAGACATATTAAAGTAAGTATTCAAGCTATTATCCACTATTTTTTTTTTTTTTTTTTTTTTTTGTATATTTGAATCCCAGGTTATTTGCTTGAAGTTAAATTAATCTTATTTCCTGCTGAAGAGTTTTGTCATTTGTGTGAAATTTAAGTCAATGATTTATGAATGTTTCTGTTAGCATTACTCAATTTGACACCAACAGTATAATATTTCTTTTTTAACTATATGATAACTTGTTAATTATATTTTTTAGGTAGGAATATTGGGGAATGCTGCTGACTTTTTTGAGGATGATCCAAGTAATACAGACAGACAACAAATGATGATTGCATTTGACATCAGGTATGCAGTAACATAAAAGGAATATTATTATATTTTTCCACAATTTATTGAAGTTTTTCTTTCTAATCTTATATCAAACTAGATGTCTTGGATTCATCATGGTAAAGATGGTGTTAAGTGAGCTAATGGATCCGGTTATATTCACAAAGTTCAAAACATTCCTCAATAAGGTAAGATATGTTTGAGTTTTTTTTTTTTTAATTATGTAATAAAGGCATTTTTCACAGGTGACTGAATACCTTTTGTGTACTATTTAATTTATATCCTCCTTATTGTTATTATTATTTTTTAAATTATACAGGGAAATGATCCTTCCTGCTTGCGTGAATTTCTACTAAGAACCTTTAACAGGAACTCGTCACATGGAAATATTGGTCTGCAAGTAAGCACATAAATCATTTTTGACAAAAATTCTGTATTTGCATCACTGCCTTTTTAATGTATTTTTAATTTTTATTTTTAATTGTTTTACTTTTTTATTTTTTTTATTTTTTCAAAGATGCTAGATAGAAACTGGGGTGCAGGCTGGCACCTGCTTTCATTACTTCTTGCAACTAAACCAGCTGATAGAATAAGGTAAAACGAGCACCATAATAAATAACACCTGAAGATTATTATTACCAATGATCCATTTTTCTTTTCTTGCAAGTCAAACATTGCAATTTCTCTGTTGATTAGATTCTTGCATTAATGGCAATTATATGTCGTTCATTTACATTAGTTTAATTTGAATTATGAATTTTTATCTACAAAAGGAGCTAAACTTTTTTATGTTTGTAATGTATATGCAATTTTAGAACGATTGAGGTATGGTAAAATAAAATCTCTGGCAAGCTGGGTAAAGGGTCAGAACAGGTAATTGATTTGGTATAGATTGGGTTGACCAAAAACTTTATTATTATTATGTATATATATGTAGGGCATGGATGAGGTGAAAACCCAATTGAGTTGAAGAAACCCAAGAAACCCGATTTTAACATATGTTACAGCGTTTTTTTGAAAATTTTTTTTTTTTTCATAAATTTTACATTCAATTTTATGACTTTTGGTAAAAAAATTAAATCAAAAAATCTCTGAGTAAAATTAAAATTTTTTTTTTTTTTACAAAAATTGTCAGATTTAAGGTATGTTACATATGTTACATGTGCTGAAACATAAATAGACGTGAATTTTTGTTATTTTTTACATGTTTTTTAAAATTAAAAGGATTCAGCGCTTTTTTTTTATTTTTTTTATTTTTTTTTAAAGTGACGAAAATGTATATAAAACCAACGCTATTTTAAAAAAAAAAATTATAATAATGTTACATATGAGTTTCTAGGGTTTTCTCAACTCAAATGGGTTTTCATTCTATTCTTCCTCTATATATATATATATATATATATATATTTATATTTTTTTTTTTTTTTTTTTAATTTTTATTTATATTTTTTTGTAGTAGTTGGTGTATTAAATTTAAAATGTTAACATAAATTCTAATTATGATTAATTATGCTATACTTTAAATTCACTGCATCGATAAGTCACAACAATAATAATAAACAAATAGATAAAGTTAACTATGACATTTGCAAAAAAGTTTGAAATGTTAACTTAAGTTGTAATTATGATTAATTATTTCTTGCATCCGCTATCTGCTATTACATCAATACTTAATTGCAGATGTTTAGATGCTTTGAGACACCCGTTTCTTTGTGGACCGAAATGGCGAGTTAACCCATCAATGGATATCATCAGATGGAGCCTTGGATCAACTGCAGTTAAAATTACCGAGGAGTACATATATGGCCACAGCCAGGTTTTCTTTTTTAAATAAAGTTTGTTCGGTCTTGTAATTATTATAAGAATTTTTTTCAATTATCTGATGGTTTTTTTTAAAGATCTTAAAATGGGTGGTTTGGGAAAAAAGTTGTCATATAGTTCTATTATATTCAAGTAATGAGTGATTTATGATATACTATGCTCTAAAAATGCACCGACTGATTTTTGAGCCGTTTCTCTTGTTTTCATTTGAGTTCGCCTTTTCTATTTACTTTTCTTGTTTGACGTTGGAGATAAAGCATAACTTGAATTACGAATTTCATAAATAATTGTTTGATAATAAATTTATGGGTATTTTTTCATTAGTGACCGTTTGTGCTATAGTTTTCTGTTTCAAATGTTCCAAGTAAGTTTCTAACTTAAAAAGTAAAATGGATATTAAGTTTGTACCACGATTGGTTCTGTTAAATCAGGGGGAAATGACCAAAATATCCTTTGACTGGCTATTCAAAAAGTCAAAGGGTATTAAAAGTTAATGGAAGTTACCATTAATACCCAAACTCGTTACAAAACTGAAGCATAAAACCCAAACTTGTTACTTTTAAATCCTGTAGTATCCAAACATGTTAAATTTCGCAAACCAAATGACAATTTGTGTAATTAATTTAACTATTTTATGATTTTCCTGTTTATCCTTCAGCGCAACAAGCTTGCTCACTTCCTTGAGTTAATGGAGATGTTGAGTCCTTCAACAAAACCAAAGGTCAGTAAAATCATACTTTCTCTACTTTTAAATCCTTGATTAACTCCTTAATTACGATTGCAAAACAGTACAATAATCATTTAAATCTTTGGTATATCTTTTTATTTACAACCAACTTTTCTATCATGTGCAGAACTGGATACGATTACTACCTGGAAGATGGAAATTAGTATACTCCACCGGACACCACATAGGATTAACCACACGCGCACCACCTACTCGCGTGCTCATCGGAGACGCGCATCTCACAATCACTCAACCATCAAAACCAAAACCGCCATTTTCGTTCACATCCGACATCAGTTTCAAAGTCCTCGTTGGCAAAGATTGGCCACATTACAAAATCGGCATTGATGGAAAACTTGTAGTAAATTCCACATTCAAATTAACATCCGGAAAACGACACTACATAAAAGACGAAGCTACCCTCAATCTCCCGGGAAACGCAACCAACGCGCAAGAGTCAGCAATCAAGACGCTTTCTGGGAAGAAGTGGAGAAAAGCATTACGTCAGAAAGAATTACCGACGAGTCTTCCGGTGGTCAAACTCGTGTCGAGTGACATCGATGTTAGTTTGGTGTTAAATGAGCCATTGAGCAGAGATATTGAGGCTGCACAATCTGTGGTTCGTGAAGTTCGGGTGCAGATTCCTCCAGAAATGTTTGATTTGTCCAAGTTTGTTTGTGGGACCTACATAGATTCTAGGCTGATGGTTCTTCGAAGTGTCAATGGATCTGCTCTTTTGTTTACGCGCGCCTGTAGCGTTGAATGTTGATGTAAAATAGTAGATATGTGGTAGTTTGTACATACATAGAGATTGTTGTTGTAAGTACACATGTTCTGCATTTAGATATAAGAGATTGTTGTAAGTGCAGATGTTCTGCATTTAGAGATATCTGTATATGTTTTTAGTTCACAGAGGTCTCAATTGAAGCTGTATCTCTTAATAACCGAATTAACCAATCTGAACCGATTATACGTCTTTGAAAACTTGCTATTTAGTTTTTTATAATTTAGAAATAAGCTGCATATGCACAAGTAATGAGGAACCGTACTTTAGGTTATTGAAAAGTATTCCATATAATGAGGTCGATTTTTAGTAAATGAGGAAGTCTAACAAGTAAAGTTAGCGGTTGTGCTTTGCGGTGATATGTTGACGAGGTTAGGTAAATAAAGAGAAATGTATGAGATTGAGGTGACTCGGTTTTTGAAACCGAAGCATAACAGTGAAAAAAACACAAGAAATAAAGAAATAAAAGCAATTATGTACAACTCTCGACGTAGTCGTTAAACGGTGAAAAGAATTAGCGATGAAACACTAATAAAAAGGTACGTAGTTTCCGCAAGTGTTAATTGTTCCTGAAATAATAGGAAAATAAAATAATGAGAAAAATAGGAACTAAAGAAAAATAAATCAATTTGATGCAGGAGCATCGGGATTTAATAATCGAACCGACACCCGATGGTAACCCGTTACCCGGCCCAGACGAACCCGATAAGCAAAACAAAGGCGTTGGCCAAATGGTTTGCTTGGCTTGAGAAGTTGGAATTAAATGAGATTAATGATTTTGGTATTTATCTTCTCTTTGATTTTAATTATAGTTGTTACTTCATTCGAACTCGTATAAATAATGTTTAAGGTGAATGAATAAGAAGACTATTAATTTGGTCTGAATTTCATTCTTAAAAACTTTGGGTTTTGAAGTTCATGTTATGAGACATTTGATTGCACTTTTAACCGCATCACAATCGATAGTTGAATAGACGAACAATAATAAATAAAGAAGATTTCAACCATCTTGCGTTAAGCTTCAAATTTTGCACATTTAATTGTGAGTAGTTATCAAAAGATTTCTATACTTCTATTTTCTTTGGGAGTCTGTCTGGCTGTCCCTATATCCTCGTAAGTCATAATAGAATGGAAAAAAGAAAAAGAAAAAGAAAAAGACTTAACATGTTTTCTTATCAATTCTTATTTCTAACTTCCGTTACCATAGGTATTTATTATGACACTATGATGATAAAGTACTACCAAATGCATGTGTGTAATGCAACAAGTGAGTCGTTCTGTTCGATTGCCAATTGGGTCTGTATGTGTAACTCGAGATATTTGTAACAGTCAAACATGTGTGGATTATATTTTAAAAGGTCGTGATGAGAATATAGACCCATCTCCACCAGCCCAGTTGGCCCAACAAATGACCCATAACCTATCAGTGGCCCAACTCCCAAGACCCAAATGTGAAAGGTAACCCACGTGTGGAAAACAATGAATCGTGAGCAAGTCGACAACGTGGAGAAGCAACTGCATTTTAGGAGTAACTAGGAAGCGAACCCGCGAGCAGCGGCCTGCGCGAGTTTGATTATGGAACGAAAGGGTAGATTCAAAACCTTAAAAATCCGAGTCGTTTAAAAAAAGTTTTATCAAAATGCATATCAACTCGAATATATACCGACCAAAAGTAAATAATAAGATAACAATTTTTTTTAAAGTTAAAGAAATAAATGTGAGAGTTTAAAACCTTTGAAAACTTGAGGGGAGCAAAGGTACCCGCGCTTCGCGGCTTTACTCGATGGATTGATTGTGAAGATTCATTGATTAAAGACACTATAAGGTCATATAAGTAGTGTTATTAGAATGGTTAGAAATCCCTCAATAGAACCTCATTATACGAAGAATGAATGTATTGCGCTTTATGACGGAGGCCAAAAGAAGGATTTATGAGGAGAAATGTGATAGTAAAACCCAGTTAGAAAGAAAATGGCGCAATTACTAATATTTACGGAAAAAGATATCAGTTCATGATGGTTCAAAGATACCCGGACCACGTAAAAAAATTTAGGCAAGTAAGAAAAAAAATATTTTACCCAAGGGGTAATTTTTATATACCTTATAAACTTTAGAGGAATTTTATTACATTTTACAAAGTTTTCTAGAAAGTTTAAAGTGTGAAAATGTCAATAATAAAAGTTTAAGGTTGTAAATGAGAAGTTAAAAGTAAAAAAAAATGAAGGAAAAAAAGGGTGCAGGCGCCATGGATCGAACCACTAACCTCATGGAAGGATTAGGGTCTTAACACAGAGCTGCTACCATCCCGACGCGGCGAGCTTAGTCATATTGTATGAGAACCGATTGTATATAATAAGTAATGCATGTCGGTAAGGGAGAAATTTTGAGTATTATATAAATGGGGGAATAACTCCTCTCATCCTTGTTTACATGATTTTCAAATAAAATGCATGTGGTGTAGGGAATTAGATTATTTATATGCACTGTAATTTCCATTTTGAGAATGAAGCAAAGAAAACTGTTCCAAAGTCTTGTTATTAGTTCTTGGAGCTTGACCCCTTCTAAGACTACGCGGTGCGTCTGAGTGAGTGGGGGCTTAAGTGAGTGTGACACACATGAGAGAGAGTGAGTAAAGTGGGCGAGTGGAAGGTTGAAAATGCCCAGGTGAGTGAAGACTTGAGTGGGTAAAAAGTAGATAGATGAGATGGTGCATTATGATTGGTATGAGAGTAATTTGTGAGATTATGATTGGTTGGGAAATAAATTAAAAAAACAAAAAAAGTCATATTCTCATTCACGCCGTGGCAGAAGCCATTGGGTGAGGTGACTCAATAACGCCCAAAAAATGTTAAGCGGGGCGGTGTTGAGAGTCTAAGGGTTACTATCATGTCGCCCACACATTGATTGGATCTTAGCCCTCCCACACCAGTGGTTGAAGAGTCGCAATTATCACTTATAAAAGATCTAGTCGACCTCATTTAATAATGTTTGAATCTTAATTTCATTTCCCTTTAGCAAAAAAGCCTACGAAACAAATGAAATGTTTTGAGCGTTTGGTACCCTCTTAATAAGTTTCTAACATTTCAATTGGTCAGAGGTAGTGACTGTTTTGTTACATCTTTTAATGTTCAGGCAGTCTAGTCGGTAAGTTTCAGAAATATTTTGATTGATTCAACACAGGTTTACCAAACAACCACTAAGTCAGTTTTTATAAGTTTGAAAAAGAAAACAACTCAATGTTTAATAACTTGGTTAACCTAATTAACCAAAAATAAATCTGACCCACCCACCCACATGTGTTAATAGTCGAAAACCAAATAACCGAATTAGCAGAAACAATTGGTTTAAGGGAATAAGGGGAAAGGTTTGTTCTCACCTGTTTTAGACCCTGTAAGTGGTCTTTAGTTTGGTTTATGTCCTAAACCAGTTAAATATTGATTAGAGCCGGAATCAAAACAAGTGTCAAATCAAAGTTGTGTAGTTATTTTTCTTTTGTTATTTTTTGTTTTTTTTTTCGTGTTCACTCGACTGAAATGCAAGTGTAGAGGAACCACACACGATTTGCATGCAAGAATTTTAGAAATGGTCCTTTTTTGGGACGGTCCGCTACAAGTGGTGCTTGGAAAAAAATTGTTTCGCTTATGGGGTGGCATGTTACAACCAAAACCTTGTTGGTCTTGTGGAAGAAGTTTTTTTTGACTAAAATTCAGGGATCACCAATGTTAGTGTGGATTGATCTCTATATTTTTTATGCCAAAAAAACATAGAGATGGGCAGATGGCCGTTGTTTGCGAATCTATGGAGATGTCTAAATTTTAATCTTAATAATTTTGTCCAAGAGAAAAATGGCTATGGATTAGAAGCGTATCGCTATTACCACTTGAGGGTAGCTCTCACACACATGGACCACTTGAAACATGACTCCAGACAAAAGCAATACTGAATTTTCCAACCCATTAAGCTACGGTGCTTTAGACGGAGTCAACAAACATTAACTCCACACACCTGATAAATATCACGACATTAACGGTGGCGGAGCTTGAGAATTTGTATAGGGGACAAAAGTCAGAGGACCATAAAAACTCCATCACATACCTAATAAAAAAGAATCAATAAAATTAGTTTTCATATTTTAATTGATCATTTTCCTCAATTTCACCATTATGAACCCTAGTTTTCATGTTTAGATTAGCTACTTTATATAAAGTAAATTTAAATTCTTCAAATCCACTACCCTGAACCCTAAATCTGAGTTCTTACATAACTTTCAATTAAACTAAAAGCTGTTTTTCAACTTAAGTATTTTATAAATATCCCCC
>WOUH02000045.1:1919593-1945263 GCA_009936405.2 Stevia rebaudiana | reverse complement strand
CCCCCCCCCCTCCCCCCCCCCCGGGCCGGGTATTTTATTATTTATATATTATTATTATTATTGATTAGTTTTTAAGTAATCAGTAAAGTTTGATCATTTGTGTGCCTTGGTTTTGTCCTTGAGTCCTTAGACGATAATCGGTCTTTCCATTCTAACTACATCGCGACCGGTGCACTTTCCGTCTGTGTGTGAATTTGTTTGATCATTTTAATAAATTTTATTACATGAATATTTTAAGTGCACATTATACACACATAATTGACACTCTGAAAATTTTGCTTGCTACACCCAAGTCCCTACATGCAACATATAAAACCATGGCTCAAAGTGTAACGTTTGGGGAAAGAATGTATGTGAGTGATAACGTTGTAGCCTGATTTAAATTTGCACAAACCGAGTATAAAATCTAGTATGAGTATTAAAAAATCGGGTATTTTCCAGGTACGAGTCTAAACAGGTACATGAACAAACAATAATCGGTTAAAATTTTATTTTAAAGCAAACACCAAATGAAGCAAATGATCTTCTTTGGAAGCTAGTTTAACCGGTTGTCACCAAATTGAGGATCCATAGTTTTTTCTCTCTTAACAACTTTGAAACATTATAAACTTCATACGATAGAAAAACTTCATATATTTATACGACTTTAACTAAATACAACAAAATGAAAACAAAAACACAATAAGTTTAAATGTTAAGTTACATATTTTGCAGTTATCACAAGAGGCAAAAACACCTCTTCTTAACCGTCATTCTTTGAACTCAACCGGTTCAACGCATCTCGAGCCGCAGCACACTCCGGTTCGATCCTAACCGCACGCTCGTACGCATTAACCGCCTCATCTCTCAACCCTTTCTTCTCATAACACTCTCCCAACAACCGATACGGCGTCGCATTATCCCCTTTCAACTTCACCGATTCAACCAGGTCTTCAATCGCTGAGTCAACTCGCCCTCTCTTACTCCCCTTCATCTTAATCTCCGCTCTCTTCAACAACGCATCGCCACGCTCCGCGTGACTCAGCGACTTCGCCGTCGCCGGCGACAGAGCGACGTCCAACGCTTCCACCGCCGACGTACCAAGACCTTGCGCATCCAGAGCTAGTGCTTTGAGTATGTGTGATGCGGCGTCGTTTGGATCGAGCGAGATCGATTTGTTGGCTTCATCGGCGGCTGATTTGGCTAGTCTGACGGAAGACGTGTGATCTTTTGCGGATCTGGATTTAGCTAGAAGCTGAGCGCCGACGATGAAGTGACGTTTGGCATCGTAGCTTGATCGGTTTTTGTAACGGAATTTGGTGAGGAGATTTTGAGGTATTTTTTGCATCCACAGGAACATGAGGACTGTGATGAGAATGAAAGCAGCTTGCATTGCTAGATCATTCATCATTCTGATGAACAATTCGTGAGTTTGATTTTTGAATTTGAGTATAGGGTTTTGAGAGAAGTGATCGATTTGATCGAGGAATATTTGGTTTGTGTCACCGTTTGTCAAGAAAACCGTCCGTAGTTGTACATCTTGCCTAAAGACCTGTACTTTATTGATTTTATACTGTTTCTTTGTACTTCTTTACGTTTGTAGTCCCTTTTTATGTATTTGTATAATATCTTCACTTGTATGTTTAGTAAGATAGGTTGATCATTGGCGCTCACTTGTTCTATTTTGACAATTGGACCGGCCGGTCGATCGGTAGCCAAGAGATGGTCTGGGACGGTTAGGCGGCTGGAATCAAATTTTGGCGTAGTGGTTGGTTCGACCACCGGATTTTTTTATATTTTTATATAAATATTTATATTTATATTTATAAATATATAATAATAATTTAGTTCTTAAACGGTGTGACCTCTAGTCTAACCTCTGACTGGTAAAGAAACTGAAGCGGTGCAGTTCTAAATACATTGCTCAATTGTATAACCAACACCATGTTAAGTAACTATGATCATTTGTGAACAGTGGGAGATACATTGACTATGATATATTGATGTTGCTTATCACATCCACGCAAAATTGGTGTGAGCAAAAGTGAATTGTGTGACAAAAGGGATCCTAAAACGATTATAGTTTAACCAAGAATGTTCTATAGTATCAATTGTTAGCCAATTAAGATGAACAAAGTGTAAAAGTTTGAGGTAATGGAGTTAAGGATTTCAAAGTGGATTTGTGAGCACACATGATAATGATAATAGGGGTGTTTATGGTCCGGTTTATACGGTTTTTAGATCAAATCGTAGACCAAACCGTTACTAACAGTTTTTGAACATTAAAAACCAAAACCAACCGTTAAAAATAAAAACCAAACCAAACCGTTGATATTAAAAACCAAACCAAACTGTTGAAAATAAAAACCAAACCAAACCGTTATCAACGATTTGGTTCCTTATTAAAAAACTACTCTCTAAAAAACAACTTGTTCTTCAAAACTTGGTTGTTCAAATAAAACAAAACAACATGTTCTCCCAACCATTAGCCTGCTGCCAAAATACATCACGAAACCCAGAATCCAAAATATATTACATAAGACCTGCTATCCAAAATAGATGCATAAGAACCTTTAAATAAGAGAACATATCATACTCTAGAGAAAAAGGAAAACTTCAATATATTAAGGGACTAACAAGTGAGTTAATTTAGGTAGGAACCGGACCCGGTTCCATGCGAGGGAAAGTTCTACCCCGTGAAACCAGTTCGGGTCCAAATTGGTTCCAGTTCCACATCCCAAACTGATTCTAACCGGTTCTGCTATATGTTATTTTTCTAGAGCATTAAGGGGGTATAATTTCGACCTTTGTGAACATAAAATTCCGTATTTATTAATTTTGAATATATTACTGAGGAAAACAAACATTAAAAGTAAACAGTATTATTTATTTTAAAATAAACGTTTTCATCGTCTCGTCTTGTGATCTCGTCTTATTGTTCTAAACGGTCTGCGGAATTAATGGCGATTTCTTCATCGGATAAGTCGGGAGATAGGCCTTCCTCGACCTCCTCTTCTAGCATTTTATATTCAACCTTGACTATCTATTTGCATTTGTTGAGACTCGGGAGTTTTCTTCAACGCGGGAGAATACGGTTTGGCGATGTGCTTCTTCAAACTCAAGTTTAATTCTTTCGCTAATATACTTCCACAAAACATGCAACGAGCTTTTTCAAGCCCATTGGTCATAAAAACCAAAGCTCGGGTACTAGGGTCCAAAAGAAGGGCTAAAATTCAGCTCAAACGGTCAAAAAAAGAGTTCCAATTGCTATATTGCGTAAGACCGGTCAAAACCGGTTTGGCACCGGTTTTTTGGCTTCGGGTTGGATCCGGTTCCGGTTTGGAACCAACGGGGTTTAATGGGTAGGAACCAGTTCTTGTATGTATCGGGTAGGAACCAAACAGTTCCAAGTCGAACCCACAGGAACCGGTTTTTTGAACACCTCTATCTCTGGGTGCATCTTCTTTGTACGATGGGATATCGGTAAGGAGGTGCAAATGTTCTATATAAGTGTCATAAGAAAAAAGCGTTTTGAGTATGGACGTGACATGATGCGTGCTTGAAATAAATGCTATTCAAGTCGCTCTATAGTAATCATCGAGAATCGTTTAGATCATCTATCGATTATGGAATGCCTATGTGACAAACATTAACTAGTTAAAACATCATTTTACATGAGACATTATGCTTGCAACAACCAAGACGCGACTTCATCGCCCAAAATTACATAATATGACAATCAAGATCATGTTAACAACATTGGTCGAAAGTTTAAAACTCTAAAGCTTAACGTAATGAATAAATGATTAAACCCTCAATTCACAAATATTCATACAATTATACTCACAAGTCAAATCTTGTTTGCAGGATAACTAGAACAACAAAAAACACATGGCTTATAGTCATTGAAACATATTAGAATTAAAAACTCAATCAGATACCTCTAACATCAAAACCAAATGATTCCATAAATCATCAACAAAAATATATAGCTCCTAAATAGACAAACAAATAGATCTTAATAGTTAGCTATACATTTATCCAGAGGAATTCAAGTACCAAATAGAAAACACAATTAACCAAGTTATTTATTTATTTATTTTTTTTTAAAGCGCGCCTTAGTGACCACAAATTTCATCAGTAAATGTATGAAGAATCTGTTCAGCCAAACTTGGGGGATCATCAATCAAAGCATCCACAAAAACATTCACAATTCTTCTTTGTTGCATTGTAGCCTTCAAACTAAACCATGTTAAAAACTTCACTCTAAAATCTTTACTCAAATGTCCATTATGTTCCAAATTTCTAATCACTCCAACTGCATATTCATACTCGTTGTTCTTCTTCGCTTCACCAATTTTAGTTGTACCATCAGATTTGCACGGGGTACAAGGAAAATCAGTTGTGGAATCTGTTTGTGTGTTAGCATTGACTTCTATCATCTTGCTTGTTGACCATTTTGACTCCCAAAATCCTATGACTTTCTTGTTGCTGAAGAAAGAAACAAGGCAAGAATACTCGGTTGATGGATCAAGATTCGTAAGTTTGAATCGTTTTTCTGGGTTTAAGACGATGTATGTTGCTTCTTTGGGATATGTTTGGAGAGTTGATAATTTGTGCCAGATTCTGCAACCGAAGAAATCTTCGAATAAATGTGGTTCGTAATCTAGGACGATTGTCACTGAAGTTGGAGTCGTTTCTTCAAATGAAATCCGACATGCTGACAAAACAAAAACCATAATTGTGATTGAATTAAATAATCTAACTTGTGTTTGAAATGTTAAGTTTCACTGGGGAATCTTGGTGGTAAAGTGGTATATTGTTTAACCAAATGGTTTTTGGTTCGAATACTGTAGGGTGCAGGTTGTGATGATTTTATCCTAAAAAAACATAAATGTTGTTAAAAAAAAATCAAAATCAACCGCAAACCAAGTGATTCTTCTGGTTATCTAGTTTTTAACAAGTTAACAACCTCAAGCATGTGTTTGATATTGGTTATTACATAAAAGCATTAAAAATATGTTTAATGCTGGTTATTACATAAAAGGGAAACTAAAATAAATTATTTGGTGTTTATATGTGCATTTTTAAAGCAATTATCTGACATCAAACATTCAAAATCAGGCAATCAGTTATTTTTGTCACATATTTCATTAGTAATTGATTAGCACAAAAGTTAATACATAAATGGTCCTTATGGTTTGAGTTTGTGCTTTCTGTTTTGTAAAAATTTTAGGTATTAAGACTAACTTCCATTAAATCAGGATTAATTGACCAAAATACCCTTGACAGTTTGAATATTCATAGCGAGTTAATTTCTGTTTTGGTCCTTGTGGTTTACTTAAAATTGCCATTTTCAACCAAATTTTGAAATCTTGCCATTTTCGTCCCTATGGTTTTCATTTTGTTGCCATTTTAGTCCAGTGAATAAGTGAATTGTGTTAAGGTATTGGATTAAAGTGCAAGAAAATGAAAACCACGGGAACGAAATGACAAGAAAATGTAAGCCCAGGGACAAAAATGGCAAGATTTCAAATTTTGGATGAAAATGGCAATTTTAAGTAAACCACAGGGACCAAAAAGGAATTTAAAAAGAGTGAAAAATAAAGGGTATTTTGGTCAATTCATCCTTATTTAAAAAAGAAGTTAAACGAAGCTGACCTTAAAACCCAAACTCGCTACAAAATCAAAAGCACAAATCGCAAACTAGTTATTATTATTTTATTACCATAACATGTTACTTTGCAAACCATACAGACCATTTGTATAACTAACTCTCATTAGAATAACCGATTAAAGATGCAAAAACATACGTACTCGGAATTCTGTTTGGTTGGAAATTATTCAAGCTTGAATTGGAGAATGAAGAATCAAAAGTCTCGATTGCAGAAGTGCAGAGTTTTTGAACCTCGGTGCTACACGAAAGCCGGTTAACAAGCCGACGATCCATTTTCACAGATGCTAAGTCAATGGGTCCCACTTCACTTTCAAGTATATTTGCTGCAGATTCAACAATTTTCAACAGTTTTTTATATTTTACGGTCCCTTCAAGAATCTTGTGACTTAGAGACACGCGCAGACACAATGCATCAACTCTTCTCGCCTCATTAGCAAAAACTAGTTGTTTTTTCCAGGTCCTGAGAACAGTTGACTTTTTTTGGTCAAACATATTGATTTTAATCATGAACACCAACGTCATTTTTTTAATATTTTGAAAAAAGATTGAAAACCCTTTTAGTATTTATATCAAGGGATTTAGACAAGAAGCGTGGATGTTGAATGTCAACAACAAGAATATTAATAAAAAAAATCAGATATCATGTATGAACATGGAAAGTAACACCTATGAATTTTATAAGTGAAGTTTTTAGAAATAAAGAGTGTAAACTTCATGCAGAGGTTGCTATTTTGACCAATTTATACACAAATGATTTCATTTGGATTATGTTTACTGGTCAAAGAGGTCAAACTATAAACTAGAAAGAAAACTGGTCAAATGGGTGGACACAGGTTGAAGGTCATCCTATGTGTATTTAAATTCATTTACAATAGACTTTTGCAATTGTATTTAACATGTTAATTATTACAAAAGTCATACAACAATAAATAAATAAATAAATAAATCTTTGTGGGTCACTTGTACTTAAAGATTACTGTCTTAACCTAGCTCTGGCTTTAGCTAGAAAGAGATTTTGACTTTCAAGGTCAAATAGATTAAAATTTGATCTTGGAGACTGAGGTCAACTCCATACATTTCCAAAAAACAACTTAAAACCACTTTGCAGCTTTAAACAAAGATTACAATCAAAATGATGTTTTTTGAGGTTCTTAACAAGATCTTTACCAAATTTGAACTTAGAGAATAACACCTTTGACCTCTAAAAGTCAAAGGATTTGTAATTGAAATCCTGCATTAGCAAAGAAGAGCCTGATTACCTCATTAATCGATTTAACTTTCCGCAAGAAACACAATAAAATCCACCATCAAGTTTAGGATAATGACCATTTGTCGATATTCCAGCCCGTTGATGATTAATTGCACAATTTAAATGACACGACATACCACACGGTTCATCACCTACACTACAAGAATCTGAATCCCAATCGCATGTTAACCATAAACTCGGATCCTTATTATCATCAAACTCATGACAAATACAACAAGAACACCTCTTGCAAAAAGCATCTTTTGGCCACATACTTGCTTTACAAGCAAGATTTTGACAAACACGTGTCTTCGTTTGGTCTTTTTTGGTATTTTCAAATGTTGTACTGTTATTACTTGGTTGTTCAAGCGGGCCCTCGTGCTTTTGTTTCTTTGATGATGAAAAATCAAGTGAGGTTTTTGTTGGTTTGTTTGTGTTTTTGGAAACAAGTTTAAGAAGGTGTTGTATCATTCTAAGTTTTGTAAATCCACTGTATTTTCTTTCTTTTCCCATTTCTAAACATATGATTTCAAGAAGGTCTTTGCGGGTCAATGAACTGAGAATTGTTGGGGCATCTTCTGACCATTGCGCGATTCGGTGAACAAGTTTTCTTTTTTCTTCTAAGCTTAGTTGATTACATTTTTCTGGATCAAGAACAAATCCTGTAAAATGGAGAATTTTAATTTTGAAAAAGATTTACAAAAGCTCCAATCTTTCAATTTTTTTCTTATTTGACACCATATAATGAGATTCATGAAGGCGAAATAACTTAATAACATGTGCAAGAATTGGCATTGTTACCTGTTGAATATATAACACTATACTCAAAATAAAGACACACTTTGACTTTTAAGGTCAAATAAACAAATAAAGTTAAAAATATAAATAAAATTCCACTAATGATTCCATAACTGAAAATTTAAAGGTCTTGATTGTAGAAATACACATGCCATTGTGAAATTTTTGAGAATTAACCAACTTTACCTAAAATGTCAGTGTTATCCTTTCTTGGAAAATGGATTGTTTTGTTTATTTTTTATAATTCATGCCAAACATCTCAAAAGATTAACCATACTAGTTTTACAGTCATCCTTGGTTCAAACAAATAATTCTAAATGCTATGTAACAGTAAATAAAAGCTCAAACAGAAATAGTTTTGAGAATTTGATAAATTTATTAGTTAAACAACAAATCTTATGAGCCAAAACTTTACAGAATTTTAACAAACTTCACTGGTTAGATCTTTCACCTATTATCATTGAAGCATAAGAAAACTACAATAGCTTCTTCTTCAGGGATTTCAATAAACTTGCTAACATTGTCTTAATGGCCAATAATTTTAAAATTTTAAAAATTACCTTACTGCCCACATCATTATTGTGAATTGATGATACTCATTATTCATCATGGTCCACAAGAGTTGTTTATTGTATAGTGCATTGAGTTAAGTCAAACTATGTGTTTTCAATTTTGAAGTGATTTGTTACAATACATATATAATTTAAAGAAATAATTTTCTACTTTTCTATTTCAAAATGATATAAATCCTAATATTTTCACAACTGATTGACAACCCATTATTATTGTTCATATTAAACAACATAGATCACAGACTTTGATGATAGAACAGTATAAAATAATTATAACAGAAATACTTTTATGGAGAATCCTAAGTTAGAAAAAAAAGGGTCAAAATGTCTCTTTGTAACCTACATTTTAAGAAAAAAAAATCGACAAATACCACAAAATACTGTTATTTTTAACCTACATTTTCAAGAATTAAACAAAAAAGAAATGAAAATGTAAGAAATAATAGCGAATATGTAAAGTAAGCCGCAAAGAAAGAAGAACATAGCATGCATCACCAGGAAAAAAGAGGCATAAAAGATAAAATAAAAATAGTAAAAAACAAAAATAACTCAAAATGTTGTTCGTATTGTAGCCTACATTTGAAGAATTAAAACACAAAAATCTCGAAAATCAAGGGGAAAACAACATATGTTGATAGCAAACAATTAAACGTTACAGAACGAAGAACAGAGTATATTTACAATCATGCATTATGAACAAATATGACGCATCAATGTGCATATGAAATGCAAAAAGAATGCGAAATTGCAAACCTGAGAACACAGATTCCATTCCAGAAACCCCACCTTCGGAATTTCTCATCATATATTCGATAGAAATTATAGTACAAATCTTTTTAGAAAAGATTCAATTTTTCTTTCTCAAAAACCCAGAAATGATCGTGGGATGGTGTGTAGGCGTGAAAGAGAGAGAAGAGGAGTGTGATGCTGGTGCTACTAAATGCTAAAGGCTAAAAAAGATGCTCCAATCGATATACAGCAGACTTTTATTTACATTTATTATTATTTTATTATTATTATAATAATTGTTTGGTAAATTTATTGCGACAGTTTTCATCCTCAAAGATGGATTTTTAAAAGATATATATATTTTTTTATTTTAATAATGCTTGAAACTCTCCACGATATCCGAGTGAGTTTTTTTAACACTAAATGTCAATTATCTATACTAAATTCTTAGGTCATGAGGAGTCATTCCATACTCTCACTCTTTCATATTTCCATATCATTGTCATATTAGTTTCCTTGTGTTTTCACATTTTTTTCTCATTTTGGATGGTGTCATCTCACTTGTTCCCACTACCCCAAAATAATCAAATACCTCTTCCCCCTTTCTCGGCTTCGCCCGGTGGTTCCTCCCCGCTTATTCCCGTACCGGACACGAGGGGGCGGTATTCCCTTTTTCTGTCGACTCAGGATGGGCTTCTCCCGAGCCTTCCAGGCCTTCACTCCGTATGCACTTATGCTCCAGGTCTGACTTACTTAAGAACACATCAAGGAGAAAACTCACATCTTTTAGAAACATTTTGACCCAACTTGAAACTATGTTTTAAGTAGACTTGAACCAAAACTTCCTTGCTTTTATGATGTTCAAGGCAGCTCTCCTTAACCACTTAAGATAGGCATCATTAGCATTTAAAAATTTATTTGCTGAATTCGTGTTTGTATAGTAAATTAAATTAAAACTTAAAGTATCTCAAACATTAATGATAGGTTAAAATATCTTAAATACTAATGATAGGTCAAAATTAAAACTCATATAGTTCTATGTTCTAAGATTGAGTTTTAGGTTAAATAGATAGGATTCTAGGTTTAACCAATGGGAAAGTAACTTTATAGTTTATTGAAAATAAAGTTATCAAAAAACAAGTATCAGAATTTTTGACAAATTCTTGGTGAACCGCCAAGTTTTTTGTTAGCCACAAGCAAGCTACCCAATAATCCCACAACCTGAAACGAGTCCAAACATGTCACCACCAGGCACCACCACCCTTTGCGGATCGCTAGGGAGGTGGTGGCAGTCCGCTATAATTGTTAGGATGTTGCCTATTTTATTTAAATAGAACATGACTCTCATTTGTTTGGTTGCATCAATTTCCTCCCCTTGGAATCTAGAGAGAAATTTCCTTTAAGGACTTTGCCGTGTGCGCGGGGTCCCCAGTTTTTTGACGGTTCTTCTAATGTGTTACGCCAAGTGCTTTGAGAGGGATCGGGTGGTGGAGTAGCTTGGGAGAGTTCGTAGGCGGACGAGAAGACCAGTGGTCTAAGGAGGTATGAGTTCTTACTTTAGGACTAGGTTTAGATATGTCGCACATGTGGGGAATCTCTTTAGGTAATATGTTTCTACGTGACACACAGCTCCCCCGCGGACAACAGATAGCTGTATCACCCTATTTTAATGAAAATAAAGAAAACAAAACTTTTGGGTTTAAATGATAATAGAGGAATTAAGTGTAGGGCTGTGATGGTAAAATATAAATTAGGAAAAGGTTATGGTGGAAAGCTGGCAAACGAGATTGGAATTAGTTACAATCAATTTTTCAACGAATTTGGATTAGCACGAGGTCACAAGAACAATGGAAACAACCATTTACAAGCTTCTTTACCATCTATAGGTCTAGGGTTTTGATTGCCTCACAAAGGTAAAATTTTTATGGCTTTATGAAATGTGTTTGCTTAGATTTATGGTCTAGATGTGTTCATGGGTCAAAAGTGCTTGTATTAAATGCCAAAAGTTAGAATATTGATGTTGGGATTTATCAATAAAATGGAATATATGAACTGACAAAGGAGTCAAAAGTTACACCATCGTACCGACCCATAAGCTCGAGCAAGACATGATCAGGACATAATGTTCCAAAGTTACGAGCATACGATATTCGAAAGAAGGTTTGCTTAAGCTTTCGACTTGCTCACCTTTTGTGACACCCCGCTTCCCGGCACCCGGTCTCTAACCGGTCCGAGAGCGGTCTGCCACGTAATCAGTTCAGTATTGCAGGATCGAGTCAACCTGTTTAAGATTCAACTCACATTACACCAAAACAAGCATTTATTTCATATCATAAGTTCGTACAGATAGCGGAAGCAAATAAGTTACATCATATAATAAACAAACAAAAGATATAACATGGTAGAGTCCTCTCCCTTTTGACTTGTTCTAGATATCTGAGATTACATATAATTTGTAAATGGTCAGCTAAAAGCTGGTGAGTTCACAGGTTTTGATATTATGAATAAAACCTTTGTTAATTGATTAAGACCATAATACTAATTGCAAAACTGTTGATCAAACAATTTTCATTGGTGTTATTATCATAAAAGTCTGGCACCGAAGCGTGATATGGTTTTGCCCCACATATGACTATCATAAATCATACATAAGAAAATAATAATGCATGCGCGTAAACCTCCAGCTCTACCGCATGAGGTTTATCAGACCCAGTAGTACTACCCATTATTACCCTGCCACCCCGTGTTAACGGTCCAGTTTGTAGAGGACTTAGCTTACGTGGTATAGAAATGCTATAACATGTTACAATTATGTAATAACGGATAGTCATTATGTCATGTCTTTGAAAACGTAGTGATATGTATATGTAATCTTTCCCGTATTGTAAAACAGTAAAAGCGTTATTTAAAGAGGGGCCGTGAAACTCACCTGATTGACGTGGTAATGAGATAGATAATAAGAGAATAGGAGAATGAGTGTAACTTCCGCAGGACGTGCGATCAACGATCGATCAGTGCTTGTGCCGAATCTCCGCACGATAATAAACCCGAAGATCAGAGCGTTTTGAGACTGAGATGAAGGTATACAGAAGTTGTGCTCGTCGACCTCTATTTATAGGCATAACCAGGTAGGCTACGCGACACGCGCGGGTTTTGCGAGAGGAGGTGCACGAAGCGCGTAGGGTTTACTTAATCGAGTGGGTTGCCAACCCGGGAAGCTACGCGATACGCGTGGGTTCCGAAGTGTTCGGTGCGCGACACGCGTAGGGGCTCCGGGTACGCGGGCCTCTACGAGGCTGCCACATGGTGCCTTATCATTGCTCTAGAGCTTGACACGTGGCCCGTCGTTGCCACGTTGAATCTGGTGTTGTCACATGGGCCCCGAGCCTGTCACGTGGTGACACGTGGCTCGCACTGGTTAAATGTGACTGATTAACTTCGAAGCGCATTTCCCGCTTCGTTTAAACTCTGTTTCGCGCGCGGTTTTCGCCTAGGTTCACGATTTTTCATTTACTATCTAACCCCATTGGTTTCACTTCCAAAGGAGTTAATGAAATTTAGGACCTATGGAAGTTTACATCATTTTGCGTGTAACTTCTTAACTGTCGCTCGAATTAAGATTTCATATACACTCAAACGATTTGAAATACGTGTTAAAACATAATAAGAATATTTATTTAGTATAAATATCGAATTCAAGATGGCATATCACCGGATTACAAATAGTCAAAGGCCGGAATTTGATCGGTTGACTGTCGGAAAACAGCCAGTTGTTGCACCTTTTGAGCAGAATAACGATTTTATTCCAATCATCTTCATCCATAAGTGTATACGTGGAACTGAATAGGTTTTTAAATTACTAGAAAGGAACTTTTGTATATACGTGAATTATTTTTAAGGACACTGATATATGTAATTTTAATTTTGAGTTGAATAGAAATGCAAATAACAATATTTTTTAATAGGATATATTTGCTCAGGCAAACTCAAATCTGACTCAAACCCGTCAGTTTTTAGAAACTCAACCCAAACCCAAATTTATCTATTTTGGTTTAGTTAATTTGGGTTCATGCACACCCCTATTTTGATATTTTCTACTACTAATACATACAATATGATACTTGCACTTTAGTACAATATAAGTAATAAAGATTATGATCTTGAGCCAATTAGGAGAAACCTCAATATTCTTGATGAGCTTATTATGCCTTCCAAAATTATAGACACAACCTTACCAATTAATCATGATACTTTTTGGAAGCATGTTGGTGATTAATTTGGTAAATCAAATTTGATGATAATAGATAATTTGAAAACTATTTTCTGATATAATTTCGTGTTTCTGGTGAAATTTTGATGTTATTGAAATGAAAACTTCAACATCAAAGTTTTCAAGAAAATGTTTGAGATCAATAAGTCATTATATACTTGCCAAATGGTTGAAAGAATGTCTGTTAAGTTTCATATTCGGACGGAGTGACATAATACTTAATTTGTTGTGTTATTTAAAAGTCTTCTGCCATTCTGTTTAACAAAACCAAACCATATGAATTTAAAGGTTCTCTTAAAATTTGGTTGTGTGACTACAAAAGTATGTATGACAAGCTATTGTATTTTTTCTTAAAACTCCTTGAATTCCCAATTAATAATATGATAACTGATTCAAGAATCTGAGCAATGTGTTTTCTAATTTTGTTGAACAAAGTCATATGTGAAAATAAGTAACAAAAACAGGTGTTTAATGAAATACAAATTGTAGTATGGTCACTCCACGTGTAGAGTTATAGAAACTGCATAATACTCAATTAGAGTCCATTGCTACTTAGTTACAATGATGAAAACCAACTTAATTAAAAGATCTCATATATGAGCTGTTATGATTAAAATAACTAAAAACAAAAAAGAATCTGTCATCATCAAAATAATTAGAAACAATTTATAGAACTAAATTCTCCAGACTTCATGTTTGCCATCACTTTACCTTCATCAGTCATTCAAAAAACTGTTACACTCATCTTAATTATCAAAAAGTTAAATCAAGAAAATAACCTGCATTTCATCATTTCAGGATTCTTTCTTTGTGGGACCTTGATAAGTAGATTGATCTTGTGATTTTTTTTATGCATCTGTTTTGTTAAATTCTGACCATTTTAACTGTCTCTATTGTGTTTGGCTTTTATCGTTGTCTTGCAGATCATCTGATATTTGGTTTCGTCTTTCTTTTAAAAAGTTTAGTCTATTTGTTATTTTTGATAAGGCTGAAGTTGTATTAGCTGGCTGCTGAAAAAAAAAAAAAAAAAAAACCCACTCATTTCCTCAGAATGGTTAAAGCTAATCATAAGTTCATAACAAATAAAAAAGTTTAGTCTGTTTGTAATTTATGGTTAATTTGATCATAACAATTCACAGCGTTCATGTCATTACTTGGAACGCAAGATTGTATTAAAAAAGGATTTTCTTGGGGTACTTTCAAAAATTTTGTAACTTTTGTCCAAAAAATTAAATAAATTAGTTACTCAAAATATAAAAAAATTGGACTAAAAAAAAATGTTTTTACCTCTCCCTTTGCATGGAACTTTCTAGAGCTTGTACATTTGTTCATACCGCGATCATGATGTTTACTTGGATGCGAATGCAAATGATGTTTTTCACCATGTTCCCTGTTAGACTGTGTCTCCTGTAAAAAAAAAATCAAAATTTATTGTCATAAAAATGTAAAAAATATTAATATGCTGTATGCAGCTTATATGTTACGTTATGTTACGTTACCTTATTCTTATGTGAAGTAGTTGCAGAATCAAGATCTTTGTCTTTATGTTGTAATCCAGGATCATTAGGGTTTTGCTCTGACAAATTGTTATGCTGTAATCCAGAATCATTGGTCTCTGTTTGGTCATTATTATCTGAATCTGCATTTGTCTTTATAACAAATATTTCAAGGTTAAATAGTTTATGAATATTAAAATAATAATAAAAAATATCAGTATAACATACCTTTTCATCAATTGAAGCCGGTAATGGAATCTTCTGCAATTCCTCCTCTAATCTTGACACCTACAAGCATAATGATCACAATCAGACATTATTTATCTTTATTTATAATAAAGAAAAATATTTATGACAGTAGCAGTTCATCATATAAGTTGAGATTCATTCTAGATGGTTGATTGAGCTTCAACTAAACTTAATTTTGACTAATCATGAAAAAGTATGCTAATTTCATCTACTTAATTTTAGTTTAATCAGAGTTTAGATTCCAGGGTTCTATCATAAACACATACAAATGTAAAAAATGTATACATATAATTCCATGAGTTCATAATGAACATAGAATTGGAAACTTATTTATATCTTGTGGTATTTTTTTTTCATAATAACAAAATAAAAATTACAAATGAGAGTGAAACCCTTTGAATTTTTAATTTTATTTTCTGACTTATATAATTCTCTTTAATTTCACACCAATTAATTTTCTGAAATATTTTCTAACTTATCATTAACTAACTTTTTTTTTTATCTTAATACGGGTAAATAAAAAGTGTGTAAAAACAAGGGACGTAACATAGTGTTTGAATGATGTTTGAGATTGTACTAATTAAAAATTACACCATAAATTTTTTAAAATTTAAATATTAGAGAAACCAAAAAAATAAGAAGCAAATCAATAAATATATTAAAAATACCTCTTCCAAAAGAGCTACGCGACGCATTTCTAAAGCTCTCTTCTTGCTCACCAAATCCTCTTTCAGTATTGCATTTCGTCTTGTCTGTATAAAACCATCATCATTTTTTTAAAAATTTAAAAAATAATAATAATATAAAATAAAAATAAAAACAATTTCACAACCTCTGCTTCAATTCTCTCTTTTAGTTTAGCTTTATTGGCTTCCAGCATAACAATTTCAGCCCTTTAAAAACTCATAATTATCAACATGAAACCCATAACTATTAAATATTAACTATTTATTAAACTTAGTCTTACTGTTGATCAGTTACAAATGCAATGCTTTCCAAAGGTGATCCCTTTTTGATCTGAATTTAAATAAATAAAAATTTGTTAATGATGCAAAACATTAAAGATGAACCTGCACATAAAACATATATGTATGTATTCTTACGCTTGTTCGTCGTCGAAGAGTTTGTTTTCTACTAATGTTTGATATTGGGCTACCAGAGCCCTGCATTTAAAAAACATTTTGCAACAATAAAAATAAATACATAATAATATATAAAAACACTAAAAAGAGAAAAAAAAAAACCTTGCTTTGATCATCATCATCATCTCCACTAGCACTATAACTAGTACTTGATCCATGATCTGATTCTTCTTCCTCACAAGAACAAGAATCAGCTGTAACATGTTCATCATCATCATCATCAGAATATTCATCTTCTTCATAATACTCATCACTTCCACTTTCGCTTCCATACTCATCTGAGTCTGAGTATAAATCACTTAACATGTCTTCTTCCTGCAAAAGTTTTTTTTTTTATTTAAAAAACAAGTGGCAATTTTTGGCCAATTTAGTTATAAACTAATTTAAAAGGTTATTAGGAGCTTGGGAATTACACCGCTTGGGTAAAAGAAATATTAAATAATGATATTGTGGGGTATATATAAAGGGTTGAATAAAGAAAATATTTAATTTAAATTGATGAAATAAGAAAAGTTGAAAAACAATTTACTCACAGAATTGTGAAACAACCATTCAGATAATTAATCATAATTAACGAAGTAAAGATTTAGGCTGTGTTTAATCTAAAGGAGCCAAATGAGGCAATTTAACAAAAAAATTGAAAAACAAAATTAGACTGGTAAAACAGGTTGAAAAGAAAATAAAAAGAAAAGGTTGAGTAAAGAAAATATCAAATATTACATGGGGAAGAAATTGAATATAACTGGATGAAATATGAAAAGCCAGAAAAAAAAAAATTCTCACAAAACTTTGAAATGTGACCATTCAATTAATTATTTATAATTAACTTAGTAAAGATTTAACAACGAATTAAAAACAAAATTAAACTGGTAAAACAGGTTGAAAGTAATAATAGATTTGCTTGACTAGACCTATTAATCTTAACTGAGAACTAAATATAATCACTTCATGTTTAAACTCGTTATACCAGAAATTTTTTAAAACTTGTATTTGTAAAAGTAAGTTTTTTTATAAAAAAAAAAAGAAATACCCCAAAGATTTTATCATATTCTTCTACAAGTGTGATAACAATTGCTTGAGCATGATTAGCTGCTGCAGCTGCTTGTAAAAGTTGGGCTGACCCGTCACCACCAATTTCCGAACCTTTTTCAAGTTCAACTTCACCCGCCAAAAGTGGTCGCAAAAGTAACGGTGACATACATGCTGCAACTGCCGAAACACTCATTCGGTTCACACTCTTGTTCTCCGCAACCGCTTCCATCATTATCAAAATCCTAAAAAAAATTAATTTGATTATTACTCATTAAAAAAAAAGTAAATAGTTTAAAAAATGTTACAAAAGATAAGAGTTCCATTTTCCACCTTTGTAATAAACGACGGTTCGGTTCTGGAAATGTGTCACAAATGGCTGCACGCATGGCGCTCACTCTTGTGGCGCGGTCAGATCCTAAACATGATCAAAGAGTTGAATATTGTTATTTGTAGAATTAAATATTCAAGTTAGTTTAATATTGTGAACACAAATGATATATGGAAAGCTTACTATATGCTTCTAGCAGAGCAGCACAACAAGATGCTGGAACCGGAGGCGATGGTAACTCGCGAAGAACATACTGAAACATTTTTTTTTTATAAATAGTAGTCAAACTTTAACAAAATACATGAAAGTGGCCTCAAACATATTTAATTTAATAATTGTAACTTCATACTTCTTATTAATTCATTTCTTGACATACCTTAATGCAGTCTCCTATAACATGTCCATCCTCATCTTCTGTAAAACCTACTTTTCCTGTAAAATTAAAAAAAAAATATTATTTTACCTTTTTATTAACTTATTTATTTGTAAAAAGCAGTTGTTTGCATGATTACTGACCCTGTTCATATTCTCGAATGCGCCGCTCAACATCATCAACATCAGCAGCCTGCCTCAAGATTCCTTCTACATTGACTCCTGAAAATAAAAATATACATGTAAAAAAAAAATACATTAGTGTTATCATATTATAAACTCCCAAAAGTAAAATTATAAGTATAGACAACTAATAACAGAAAATGGTTGATATTATAACATGTTTTACCAAAGTCTTCTACATAACAAAGGGCTTTCTCTAAGAAAGATGGAGTTCCATCAATATCTTCCAATGCAAGTAAGATTGGTCGACCAAGAACCGTTGATTTCGCTTGTGTTTGGTCTTTTGCTGTTGAATTAAAACATAATATAAATAATATACAAGTATTTATTATACCAGGTGCATATTATGTGAATCTGATCTTAGAGAGTTAACCTTTGAACTCAATCTGGGCCCTCCATTTTACGATTTTAACATATGTGTTAATAAAAAGCTTTGTACATTTTTCTCTCTCGTTTTCTCTCTCTCGATATATATATACAAATTTCACTTAAATACCAGCATAAAAATAAAAGATTCGCAAAAACAGTTTAAGAATTAAAATTCAAGAAAAAATCACACGTGTTAAATGTAAAACATGCGTTAAAATCATAAAATGAAGAGCTCAGATTGAGAGATCAGGTTAAAAAAATGTGTGTACTCTATATCAATCTATCAATATATACATAGGGTAAAGATAATATGAAAACCCTCTCGAGTTGAGAAAACCCAAGAAACTTTAAAGAACGCTCGAAAACTCTAAGTTAAAAAAAAATTATTTTTTTTTTAAAAGGCTCACTTTAAAATGCATTTGTCACTTTTTATAAAAAAAAAGCGCTGAGTACTTTAAAAAAAAAAATACCCCTTAAATAAAAAAAAACGTCTTTCAAAAAAATTTCAGTGGAAAAAATTGTAACATATGTAACATTTACATATGCTACAATTTCTTAAATTTGAAAAAAAATATTAAAAAAAAACAACTCGGCGCTTTTTTAAAATTTTTTCACCAAAAGTCTTAGATTTTAATGTATAATTTATATAAAAATTATGAAGTTGTAAAAATTAAATTTCGAAAAAGTCATTGTAACATATGTTACAAAAGGTGGGTTTTGGGGGTTTTCATATTATCCATCCCGTATATATATATATATATATATATCACTTGTGCTATATAGCAAGAAAAGAGGCCTACATTGTTCTTGGGATCCATCAGCAGCAGGAGTATCACCCTTATCATCTTTTGATACCGCGTTTCCTGCAGTTGGTGCATCTGATAAAGCTGACTCTAGTGCATCTTTCCACTCGAATAAATCCTCTGAAGTTTCCGCCTAAAAATATAAGCACGTTAGTTCCTTTAAAAGCAAGTAAAACCACCAATATTAATAACTCAACCTCTTTTGAGTGAGTGACTATGAAACAAGAGTCATCTAATTAGATATTAAAAAACTTAAAAAGAAAAATAGCATTCGTATAAAAAACTTACCTTAAGAGTAAAAGCTCTTCCGTCACGCCCATCAGGGAATAACACTGTTAACAGTTTCTTATCTGATTTCACAACAACACTGCAACATAAAGATTATTATTACCGTAGTGATTAAAAGTTATAAACCATTTACTTTAAATAATCGTTAAAAAAAATCTAAAAGAGAATGGTGCAAATGTGTTGAAGTTCGCCGCGTTGATCATTTTATTCATAACAAAAGCATTAAAAAATTTTATGTTGTTATTTGTTAATAATAGTAATAACAATGTGTTTGGGATTTCAACCGGGCCTTAAAAATGACCTAATTTTAATCTTAACCCATTTTGACCCGTTACAACCAATTACTAAAAAATTGGATAAAAAACCAACCTGCCTGAACTGTTGAGATCTATACCACCAAGAGTCAGATTCGCTTCACCACCCTTTTGAGATGCTGCATTCTGAATAATATTACCAAATTCATTAAAAAGATATCCAAACTAAGAAAATAATATTTCCATAATAATAAAAATAACTAACTGGATCGCTTCTGAAAAAGACCAATGAGGTTTCTGTTAATATAAACCACCTTTTCTTCCAAGAAGTCCAACCAATTCCTGTATTAAATGTGTTTAACAGACTTAATGCACAAGCAAACAAAACATGTAACTAGAAATATAATCACAAATATGAAAGTCTAGTAATATAAACATATATAGAAGACTTGAGACACAAGCAAACGAATCATGACTGAAAAACACACCTTTTGATGATAAAAATAACGGGCCGCTTTTGTAAACCTGCAAAAACCATCACAACTGATAATTTTAATAATTTGACAAAATGTTAGTTTACATGGTAATTAATTTAAATTCTACTTATGTGGAGCATGTTCTGCATATGTATTATATCAATGAATCATCTTTATTATTCTCAAATTGTTAATACAAACTAAAGATTTTTAAGGAAAATATATAGAAAAATCAATTCAAAACACCAAAACTCAACTGTCAATCGGTTATAAGCAGGTTTGATTTGTTGTTTTCATATCGTGCATTAGCGATTGGTGTAGAAATTTCATCAAAACTGATTGAACCCGAATGTAAAAGCATAGATACATATATATACAAAAAATAGACTTGTTTTGTTTATGCCAAATTGCCAACTAGCCTATTTTCCAATTACACTGTTGAACTAGATAAACACAATTTTACAAATAAAAAAAATTCTAATTTTAATAAATTCATTCTTGTTTAAGAAGATTATACCTTGTTGCCATTATGAGAATATTGTCTCTCTGGTGGTGGAGCTGTTGATGAATGTGACATAACATCACCACCAATGTCTCCCTGAAAATAATCAAAAATTGACATAACATCATACATCAGTATCAAAAAGCTACATCATTGTATTCACTTTAATTCATACCGGAAACGGAGAATCATATGTTTTGCAATCAGGATTAATTTTCAAATCAGAATGGCTTTGCTTCCAGTCAAATTTGTTGTTCTTCGATTCCGCTCTGTTCATTCTCGATTCAGAGTTCACGCTCCTCAGATCACATTGGGCGATTTTGGAATCGGCGTTGTGGGTTTTGGCATTAGGCATGATTCGGATCACAAAAGGATGTATTTTAGCACTCCAGTTGAATCAAAACGGTGAAATTGAACGACAATACGACCTTCATAAGAGAATTTGCAACGCGTATCGAAGAATTTTGGGGATTTTCCAAGAAAATTGGGAAATGATGGGAGAAAAGTGAGAGGGGATGTGGAAAAACGGAAACCCGATGGTTGGAACCTCGTAATCAGTAATGACTGGTTCCCAATTTTCAGGGTTGATTGATCCTTTCCCACGTTGATTTCAGACATTACATGCAACCCGAAGAACCCTCTCCAATTTTCTTGCATGAAAAAAGCTTAATGCAATTATATTGTTTATGTGATATACATATACTAGGTGAGATTCTCGTATATTACACTGCGTACAAATTTATATTTTCAATGATTAAAGTATTTAATTTATATAATGGTTAATATTTGACATTTAATTAAAATAAAAGTTTATATGACATAGGTTAATATCCCGTGTGCTACACAGACTAAATAAAAGTTACAATGTTAACTAAAAGCAGATGTTCATAAGAAAATGATGTAATTTTCAAAATAAATAAGCAACCACCACGGTTAACGAACTTTTAAATATAAACTATTGTACATAATAAAGTTGAAAAGCACGTAGAAAATGATATTTTGCACCGTGTATATAACTGGAAATATAATATGTTTAAAAGGTTCATGAAGGTTTAGAAATAGTTTAGATTTTATATGTGATTTAAAAAGTTAAAATATTGTAATGTAAATACGTAACCTATGTTAAAATATATTTGATAATCTTATACATAATGAGCTATAAAATATGATAATTTAAATATGATTTTAAAACTGAAATAATTATTAAACAATATTAATAATTAAAAATGAAAAATAAAGAACAAAGAAATCAATATATTTTTAGTTGGAAATTTAAAATTTTAATTTGACTAACCTTGTGAAAAAGAGTTGAATATATGGTAACACACCTAATTTATTTCTCTTAATTAAAACCATTAATTAACTTTCCATAATTAAAATTTTAACAAAATTATAGAGTTTATATGGTAACGACAAGTGTCAGTGTGAGATTAGAGGGCCTAAAATTTAGACAAGCATCATTTGAGATTTTATGTTTATTGGTATAGGAAGATATAACAACCAATATTTTTTACTGATTTAAATCAGTAATTTCTGTTTAACTAATATCATGCATAAAGAAAGCATAATATTAATGATAATGATATATCTTTGAGGATATTTTCAAATTTCTCTTCAAGACAAAGCAAAGTCATGATATACCTCCGTCATCAACTCTGAAGAGGGAATACATCACTCTTAAGGATCCTCTTGAGCTATGGAAAAACATTTAAGAAAGATTTGACCACGAGAGGTGGTCCTACTTCTAAAGGCTCGCTCTGAATGGATCTATTTAAGGCTACAAGATTATAAAATTGTTAGTGAATACAACTCTGCTTTGTTCTGTATTAGCTCTGAACTGATATTATGTGGCGATAACATAACCCATGAAGACATGATTGAAAAGACTTTCTCTACGTCCCATGCCTCTAATTTGATCTTGTCACAACAATATAGGGAACGTAAATACACTAAGTACTATGAACTAATATCAGTCTTACTTGTGGCAGAGCAAAACAACAAGCTCTTGCTTCAAAATCACAATGCACGACCATCTGGTGCAAGCCCCTTCCCTGAAGCGAATGCGGCGACTACTCAGAGTAGACGTGGCAGAGGGGGAAACCATAGCCCTACCAGGGGTCGTGGGCATGGACGGAGCAACACATGGAATTGAGAATCTCAAAATCATAAGCCCAATAATGGTGAATTAAGTTGACACACGACGAGACGACATTCCAGGGATGTCCAACCACTAATCCTGCACATGTCGCACCCCTAAGCACCTCGTGGAAGCTTATCAGAGAATGATAAAAGATAAAGGAAAAAATGTTGAAACTAATCTGATTGAGGATGCACATAATTCCTCATCTCATGCCTTGCTATCCAACATTCATTTAGAGGCGTGTGATTTCATTGAGAATGTTCGTGATGTTTAAACATTATGCTATGTTTTCTTTTCTATTGTTTTATTATTATTAAGATTGTGAATCTGTTCGCTTGGTTTCATTTACACATTTGTGATGTTTTTGTATAAACTCTAGTTATGGTTTTTGTTTAAACTCTCATAATGTTTTGTTTAAAATACCACTAACAAATGACAAGATCTCCTCCAGGTCTCAACAAACATGTGACACCCGTCAACTTTTTAGGTCCGCTTCCAGTTTATTTTGTACGTGCAAATATACGTGTTAAATTATATACGTGAATTATAGTCTTGAATACTTATATATTTAAATATGTAAGTAGACCTTGCCTAATGAACGGTTAAATGACGTGCAAACTCCGATTAGTGAACGGATTTAGTGCTATAACACAAGACGTGATATTCTTGATGCACAACCAGTCTTGGGTTCATTGATCAATATTTAACGGATAACTAAAATCCATGAAACTTGATGTCGGATATCCGTACAAAGTAGAAACAAAATCCGGAACGCGAACAAGAAACATTATTAATTAAATGGTCCGTAAATCAAAGACATATACATGTATACGAAATCCATAACATACACATGGATAACCTAGTTCACTAATGACATGTGTGACACTCGGTAATTTCCGATTTCGAATCTGGTCACTTCGGGTCACTAACGACCCGGTAGTCCCGTGTTATAATTACTAACGAACCTTACGAACTAATTATAATATTGAACATTCATGTATTAAACTTAATTGAGATAGAGTTAGTGTACTACAATATAAATAAGGTTTATATATGAATATTTTTATATATTTAACTTGATTATTCAAGTTTGTGAAGTCTGACTTAACCTCACACTTTGATCTTATTATTTATTTTCTAGCTAAGTTATTATCTTAACTAGTTATGTTATTATAGGTACGACTTATGTGTACTATGATAACTGTGACTTAGGTGAGCTACCCGGATTTGACAGAGACTTCATAAAATACTTGTGAGGCAATACTAGTTAATTAGTAAACTAATCAACACGTTAAAAATGTGTGCACAAAAACTATACCGGAATCAAACCAAATTTTTACATATGGTAAGCGAAGTAGAGCGACTAAAAATAAAATAAACGAAACTCCAATCGGAATTATATACGGACTCGTATTTAACCGTGAACATTAAAAATACTTGAGTATAGTAGGAGGGTGTCTTAAAAATATAACACAAAACTTGAAGGGGCTAAAGTAAAAGTTCCAATTAATCATGAAACCATTAAAGTCATCCTCATCATTTATGCGTGAATGGGAAACAAGAAGAAACCGATTAGTTCATTATTGATGCCTCGATCGGACACCATCATCGAACGAGAACCACCATCGCGTCCATCGCCATCTTCGAGTTTGAGAAAACCGTGAACAACCTTAAAATCTCTTTCTCCATTGTAATCAACAACCGAGCACTACCGCCTCTGCAACCGGACCAACCGTACACCACCATGAACCACCGGAGATCCCAGCAAACCACCGAGAACATCCACCATCCAATCGGCTTACTTCCCGCCGGTGCGAACGGACAACAACTGAAAACCACCACCATGCTCGCCACCTTCATACTACCACCAAGCACCGTCGTTAGCCACCACCTAACTGATTCAAGGTACCGGACCAGCCGTTGCCAACGTTACAGCAGCCCCCTCCATCGCAAATTACTGGTGATAACAGCCACGTACCGTCACCGGCCATCATCTCCGATCAAACCTAACATAGGTATATATATAAATTCAAATTTTGTTTGGTCTTTTTAATCGAAATCAATCTATGGAATTGAATCCCAATTTCACATTTAAAACACAAATAATTAAACGAACTGAAACCGTGTATGTGATCGTGTGTTTGTGAACGTCGCGTAAGGAACTAGTGGGTCGATGTTTGTAAGGGTGTGTGATCGTACATATAGTGGTGCATCATGTAAGTGTGGGTTCCGTTCAAAAGGTCTTGTTGTTTTTAGGTTAGAGACGTGGTCAAAAGGCAAGCATATAGTGTATATATGTTCATAAGATAAAAGATGGTGACGAATCCATGGTGATAAAAGTGAACCGGTATCGTGACGGTTGGCGAAGGTGAACCGGTGAAACAATTTAGGGTATCATGTGGAACCAAGGAGGGTGTAGTAAATTGGATGTGTATAGATTTATATGTGAAATGGCTTCATAGCTTGGTCCCGAGAACGTGTCATAAAGTGAAGCGGTCTGAGTCTAGTCTTGGTATGATTAGCAACACGAAGTGGTTTAAGATACTTGAGATGTGATAAACATTTAAGTCGAATTAGGCTAGCCGGGGAACATTTAGCATGCGTGAAACGTTGAAACAAGTATGTATGCATATAGATGTCGTGGTCAGGTTCAAATAAAGAGGATCCTTATAGTAAGTAGGCGTGAGGAGGGTATCAAACGAACTCCGATTGAACTCATTTTAGCGGCGTTAGAACCGTCTCGTCGAACCCTTTCATCTTAG
>WOUH02000045.1:1897501-1919493 GCA_009936405.2 Stevia rebaudiana | reverse complement strand
GTTATACGATGTGTACGTTTTGTAGGTTTTTGTGTCCTGATTTGTGTTTTACGACTGTCATTGTGTTATACGATTGTCATTGTGTTATAAGATTGTGACGATATTACCCTTAAGGTCTTTTCAAAGTTCCGAATAATTATAAAAATGCCATCGTGTTTTTTCTGGCCGTTGATCAAAAAATCCAATGGATAGGATGACTCCTTACCATTCATACCCTAACACTCCTCCTTACGATAACCCTACCCTTTTAATACATACAACATAAAAACTTGTGGGGTGGTTACCTAAATGTAGATCACTTAAATAAAAAAAAGGATTTTGGTTTTTAATTATGTTGTTCGTGGCAATCAGTTAACCCATTCAGACGCCTTTTTAATTTTGATGGTGAATCAACTAATCTGCTTAAAAAATGTATTGAAGGTTGATAATTTACTGGTGACTGTTGTGGAGGCATCCGTACACTCATGAACATGGACGATGAAGCTTGTTTGAGTTCTTGTGTTTTTCACTCTATTTGCTAACTCTCTGAGTGAGATCCATCAATAGTGATTCCACCACCCATCAATAGTGATTCCACCACCGTTAAAGTTAGTAAACATAAATCTCATGTGTTTTAGGGTCGCGGGTGTGGAACTTTCAAACTCTCTAACTTTGCCCAATAATATAATGTCATGTCATACTACCTCACTTTTACCCCATCATAGTCCTCTTAACCTTCATCCCGTGCAGTGGAACCCTCTCAACCCTCACCCGCACACACACTCTCCTGACATACATACACATGCATCAGTTTGATGCTCATGTATTTGAAACGGGGAGGAACCCGTGAAGGCTCTAATCGAGCTTTGCGATAATGGAGCCCGCAAACCCCTAAACGAGCACCACACCGTCCGACCTTGGTTTACTTTGTAAACAAATCAAGTTTTCTAGGGTTTATAAAAGGATTATTCAATATGTCTCATGTCCAAAGATTCATTCTTGATGCTATATAGCATCTAAAATTCTAATTTGTAATTTTCTTGAATGTTGAGCCCCAATCAATTTTTTATTCGTCATGTGTTAGAATTGCGTGTTAATTTGGGTGTTGAGCCTTGTTCTCGTTTAAAACAAATTAATTAGTTTATATAATTGATAATTCGTTCGACGTTTGGTCCTAGTGACATTTTTTTCCGACTCGTACTGGGTACATGAATCCTCAGGACCGGCCCGCCTACAAACTTATATTAATTACGCCATTTCTGTATTCTTTAACGGTAGATTTATTAAAACTTTTCTAGTTTATAGCGTAACAAGTGGTTTTCTGAATTTTTACATAGACTATCATTATTATAAACACGCTAGTTTTAATAAACTTTGATATATCTGTATGGGGTTGGGAAATTTTTATTGTAAAGTTTATTTGTTTACTTTATTATATCACCCTAGAAAATAACAATAACAGATGTATATATACTGTACTATGATAAACTTTTCTAGCTTGGGCGGAGGGTTAGTTATTACTCATGTTGTATAACGTGATATATAAAATAATTCAATCACTTTCCTATGTCTATTAATTTTAACAAAATGTTTGGGTAATTTACAAATAGTATTGTTTGTTTTTATGTCAAAAGTTTCAAACAATGCACTTTTAGCTGTTTTAATTTATCGAATTTTACAATCTCATTGTCAAACATATATGTTTTAAGTAACATATATAGTATAATTAATGAACTGGGTAATCAAGATAACGTCTCTTAAATTCACTAGGAAAACATTAGACCATTCATTTCCAACACTAATGGCATTCTTCAGGACCTATCTGATCATCACTTCATTTCTTTTCATTCTAATCTCTTATGTGGCTTCAAGTACGTTCAATTTGACACATATCGGTCCACAAAATCAGAATATGGAAATAGTAACTGAAGGTGACGCTTATATCTCCGATGATGGAATCCAACTGACACCATTGATAATCGGAAACGGGACCTACTCCGGACAGGCTACATACATCAGACCACTTCATCTTTGGGACAACGAATCTGGCAAGCAAACAAGCTTCTTTACCAGTTTCACCTTTGTGATTGATTCATATGGAGATTTGAATTATAGTGGTGGCCTCACATTCTTTCTTGCTTCAAATAGTTCTGTCGACATAGTAAATGAAGATGCAATGGGGCTTCCGGTTAATATCACATCAATGAAATCATCGAGCAAATTTGTTGCGGTTGAGTTTGCTACTGTTTGGAAACAAAGCTTGGATTCAACAAGACCTAACAGTGATTACGTGGGTATTACCGTTAACTCTCTTGCTCCTGTAACATATCGGAAATGGTTAAGCAATGTACCTGGTGGAGGTGTGTGTGAAGCTTGGATTACGTATGATTCGGATTCGAAAAATCTTAGTGTTTTGTACACTGGGTTTCGTAACAATAGAATTGTACGTCAAGATGGACTTTTTTACACGGTTGATCTAAGGAAGGAGTTGTCTGAATGGGTTATCTTCGGGTTTTCAGCAGCGACTGTATTTGCATTTTACCAGAGTCATATCCTAAAATCTTGGAGCTTCCATAGTTCGGATTATTCAAAGATAAATGAAAATAGAAAGGTGAAATTGATAACTGGAGTGTGGGTAATTGCCATTATATTCTTGATGGTGCTTGTTTCTGTTTTGTTAAAATGGAAGAGGAAGAGGAAGAAAATCTTCAAAAATGAAAAAGAGGAACATGAATTTGAGGTTGAGATGAATGATAACTTTGAAATGAACACTGGCCCTAAAAGATTTTCTTATGATGCATTAGCGCGGTCCACATGCAAGTTTGCAGAGAACAATAAGCTTGGAGAGGGCGGATTTGGTGGTGTTTACAAAGGATTCTTTAAAGATTCTAGCACTTGTGTGGCAGTCAAAAAGGTGTCAAAGAGCTCCAAACAAGGGATCAAGGAGTATGCATCGGAAGTAATGATCATTAGCCGATTGAGGCACAAGAATTTGGTTCAACTCATTGGTTGGTGTCATGAGAATAAAGAACTTATGCTTGTTTACGAGTTTATGGAAAATGGAAGTTTAGATTTACACCTCTTTAAGGACAAAAGCTTGTTGACATGGGACACAAGGTACAAAATTGCCCGTGGTCTGGGTTCTGCTATGCTATATATTCATGAAGAATGGGAGCAATGTGTTTTGCATAGAGATATTAAATCGAGTAATGTGATGTTGGACTCAAGTTTCAATCCAAAGCTTGGTGATTTTGGGTTAGCCAAGTTGGTTGAACATGAAAAAGGCTCAAAGACCACAATGTTAGCAGGAACAATGGGTTACATGGCTCCGGAATGTATAGTAACGGGAAAAGTAAGCAAGGAATCAGATGTGTATAGTTTTGGAGTTGTTGCTTTGGAGATAGCTAGTGGAAGGAGAACTTTAGACTACACGGCCGATGAAACCCAAATAAGATTGGTAGAATGGGTTTGGAGGCTCTACGGCACTAAAACTCTAGTTGAAGCTGTAGATTCACGTCTTGGCTCATATTTTGACGAAGAAGAACTGACACGATTGATGATGGTTGGGTTATGGTGTGCAAACCCTGACCCTGATCTTCGTCCATCAATGAGGCAAGTTATTCAAGTCCTCAAGTTTGAAGCTTCATTGCCCAAGTTACCGGCAAAGATGCCAATGGCAACTTACAGTGCACCTCCTACGTCATTTTTTAATGGTCTCACTTCAATCGTTCAAGACCAATTACTAAAATTGTATATAAGTTTACCTCAATCTTGGATTGTTTGATATGTTAGTTTATGAGTCCATTAAAGTAACTTTAAATACTGTTTTGTTGTAAAATGCAGGGGTAAAGATTGAGGTCAACAAAGAAATGATCACTAGTGGCATGAACTGAAAAGGTTACAATGCAAAATACATGAAGTTTGTTTCCACATGAAACTACGAACATTTCGTTTCTCTTTACCACTTTGTGTAAGCAACACCGATGTTTTTTGCCCTTCCGTAGTTGTTGTGATTAGAGTGATAATGATGTAACATTTGTGACATAATGAGGATTATTGAAGAGTAAATCACATAAAGTGTCATTTATCTACGTACATACATATACATTTCATATGTTAATGGCAAGGGCAAAATAGTCGTTATAGAAAAATTAAACTATTAGTCAACTTTGGTTAGTGGGATCGTTACAAAACATGAAGATATATATAGGTTATCAGACATTATTATCAAAGTTAACTCAAATATGCCGCTTGTCCAAAGTGTATTTTGAATTTTGATACATACAACATTACAACCTTGTAGGGTGGGTTACCCAACTGTAAATCACTTAATTAAAAAATGATTTTGGTTTTTAATTATGTTGTTCGTGGCAATCTCATTTAACCCATTCAGGCTCCTTTTTTATTTTGATGCTGAATCAATTAAATCTGCGTAAAAAATATAATAAAGGTTGATAATATATTGGTGACTCATACCTGTTATGGAGGCAGCCGTACACTCATGAGCATGGACGATGAAGACAATTCAAGGTATTTAGGTATGGCTTACATAATATTTTTTATTATTATTTAATCATGCAATTTCCTTTTTGTGCATTGATAAATAACCTTGGCTACCCATATCTATGAATATGAAACATGGCCAACACATTTTAGAAGCCATATCTTATAAGAAACACTATAATGAAAATCATATGTGGATTGAATTAAAAAATGACATAGACAATAATAATCAAAGACTGAATAATGTTGCAAATCGGCTTCAATTAGTTGAATTAATGGAATTTTATATCCAAGCTTTCGGAGTGTGGGTAAGAAAACCCACCATTAAACTCATTATCACTCAAATGGTTATTATTCAAAGCAAGAACATCTAAATTGTTTGAATAAACCATCGATTGGGAATTATATTGCTTCAAGAATCCTTTTAAACGGTACAATAAACACACACAATCCGAAAGAAAATATACAATGCTTGTTAAGAATCATTTAAAATTCGCAGTTAGATTTGTCAAATCTAACGATTTTGAAGAAAAATATGATCAAAATAAAAAGGATGAAGATTCAATAAACTTACCTTGGATTAGGATTCGTGGAACAATTTTGAATGATGAACTCGAAGATGAAGGCCGAAAAATCTAGGGTTTCTAAAGGAGAAGATGGTAAAAAATCTGGGTAGATATCACGCTACTGAAAATTGTTAGAATAGATAGATATGTTTTCTTGAGTACAACATTCTTTAGGTTCTTCCTGTTTTACGTCATTAATTGGATTTATATTATAGTTGGATTTTCTCATAAACTTGTAATTTCAAACAATTTTAGTTTACGCCATTTTATATTCTTAATATTAAATTTATCAAAAAATTTCTAGTTTAAAATGTGTAACAAGTGAATTTTGAAATTTTAGATAAAAGTAAATTGTAATTTGCATCGTGTCGGTTGCTTCACTCGATAGGTTGAGTCATCACCGTCAAAATTTCGACCCTAAGTTCATGTTGTTTCAATTTCCCCATTTGCGTCTTTCTGACTAACGACCTTGGTTTTTTTTTTTTAATAAAAAGCTTGTAAAAGACAATTATGCCCCTACTGGTTTACAACTTGCACCTCTGGGATTCTCTTTCTGTCAAACAAGTAAGCAATGATCCTGTATTGTAATCCCTACCAAAATCAAAATGCGGACCTTGTACCCATTCCAAAATCAACCTGCTGAATGAAGCAAACGACATGTGCATAGGTTACATTTTACTTTAAACTTTAATATATTAATATTGCTTTCGGAAATTTTTATTGCAACATGAAAAGGTTTATTTATTTATTTTTATTATATCAGCCCTAGAAAATAACAATAGTAGATGTATACTATGATACACTTTCCTAGCTTGGGCGGAGGATTCATGGTTATTAGTTTATTACTCATGTAATCATGTTGTATAACTTAATATATAAAATAATTCAATCACTTTTCTTGTGTCTATTTTAATAGAATGTTTGGATATTAACTTTACAAATAAGTTTCTTAGCTTTTAGGACAAAAAGTTATAATACCTATATATATACTATAACTGAGTTTATTAAGAGGTTAAATAAATAAAAGGACAATCACATATACCCCTACAATCTTCAAAAATTAAATTCATACCTTATATATAAGAATTAATTTACATGTATCATTTTTCTTAAAGTTAAAAATAAAAGTTAGTTTACATATCTCCTCTTACTTTTAAGTGTAAAGAGGGATATATCAGTATATGAAATATAACTTTTGGCTTTGATATATATGCTAATTAATTTTAAAATAACTCCAATGGTAACTAAACGCATCTTTGGCTTCATTCGGGCATTTGTTTTTATCTAATAAAATTATAGAATATAACTAAATTTTCATAAATTGAACTTTCTTTTTTAAATTTTCGAACGTTACAATCTCGTGGTAAAACAATGAGTTCTCTTAATAATTTAGCACTTAATTATACAGATGTTGTCAAACAGCCTCTAATTAACATATTATCAGCCGTTTAAAAAAATTATATATATAATATCTATTCAGTATAAAACCAAAAAATATATATATCATCAATGAATAGGTAAATATTAACATAAAAGAGCTCTTGAATTCTCTAGGAAAACAGTACGTAGCCCATTCATTTCCAATACTAATGGCATTCTTCAGGATCTATCTGATCACTTCATTACTTTTCATTTTGATCCTTAATAATGTCACTTCAATCACGTTCAATTTGTCACATATTGGTCCTCAAAGTCGGAATATGGAAATACTTACTGAAGGTGACAACTCTTTCATCTCTAACGATGGAATCCAGCTGACACAAGGGTTAAATGGGTTCCGAAATTACTCTGGACGGGCTACATACATCAAACCACTTCATCTTTGGGACAGCAAATCTGGTGAGTTAGCAAGTTTCTTTACCAACTTCACCTTTGTGATTGATTCAAACGGGGAAATGAATTACAGTGGGGGCCTCACATTCTTTCTTGCTCAAAATAATTCTGTCATAACCGGTGGGCATGCGTTGGGGCTTCCGGTTGATAACACATCAATGAAGACATTGAGCCGATTTGTTGCCATGGAGTTTGCTACTGGTTGGAACCATGGTTTGAATATTCCAACAAGACTTAAAGGTGATTATGTGGGTATTAGCATAAGCTCTCTTGATCCTGTTAGGTATCAGAAATGGTTAACCAATGTACCTAGTGGAAGTGTGTGTCAAGCTTGGATTACATATGATTCGCTTTCGAAAAATCTTAGTGTTTCGTTCACTGGGTTTAAAAACAATAAAGTTGTACGTCAAGATGGAGTTATTTACACGGTTGATCTCAGGAAAGAGTTGCCGGAATGGGTTATTTTCGGGTTTTCAGCTGCGACTGCATCTGAATATTACCAGAGTCATACCGTGAGATCTTGGAGTTTTCATAGTTCGGATTTATCAAAGAAAAACAAATTTAGAAAGGTGGAAATGATATTTGTAGTGTGGGCTGCCATTATATTTCTGATGGTGCTTGTTTTTCTTTTGTGGAAATGGGAAAGGAAGAAATCTTGGAAAATTGAAAAAGAGGAACATGAATTTGATGTTGAGATGAATGATAACTTTGAAATGAACACTGGCCCTAAAAGATTTTCATACGACACATTAGCGCGGTCCACATGTAAGTTCGCAGAGAACGAGAAGCTTGGGAAGGGTGGTTTTGGTGGCGTTTACAAAGGTTTCTTTAAAGATTCTAGCACGTGTGTTGCAGTTAAAAGGGTGTCAAGGAGCTCAAAACAAGGAATCAAGGAGTATGCATCAGAAGTCATGATAATTAGTCGGTTGAGACACAGAAATCTGGTTCAACTCATTGGCTGGTGTCACGAGAATAAACATCTCCTACTTGTTTACGAGTTTATGGAAAATGGAAGTTTAGATCTACACCTCTTTAAGAAAAAGAGCTTGTTGACATGGGACACAAGGTACAAAATTGCTCATGGTCTGGGTTCTGCTTTGCTATATCTTCATGAAGAATGTGAGCAGTGTGTTCTGCATAGAGATATTAAATCGAGTAATGTGATGTTGGACTCAAATTTCAATGCAAAGCTTGGTGATTTTGGGTTAGCCAAGTTGGTTGAACATGAAAAAGGCTCCAAGACCACAATGTTAGCAGGAACCATAGGATACGTGGCTCCGGAATGTTTCGTAAATGGAAAAGTAAGCAAGGAATCAGATGTGTATAGTTTTGGAGTTGTTGCTTTGGAAATAGCTACTGGGAGGAAAACTTTGGTCCACGCGGCGGATGAAACCCAAATAAGATTGGTAGAATGGGTTTGGAGGCTCTACGGGACTAAAACTCTAGTTGAAGCGGTAGATTCACGTCTTGACTTAGATTTTGATGAAGAAGAACTAACACGATTGATGACGGTTGGGTTATGGTGTGCAAACCCTGATCCTGATCTTCGTCCATCAATGAGGCAAGTTATTCAAGTCCTCAAGTTTGAAGCTTCCCCACCTAAGCTACCCTCAGAGATGCCAGTAGCGACTTATTATACACCTCCTGCGTATTTGTTATATGGTGTCACTTGAATCGTCCAAGACCAATTGTTAAAATTGTACATGTTTACTTCAATCTTAGATCGTTTGATATGTTAGTACTTGATAAAAATTAACATTAATTCAAGTTTTGATGTAACTGTAGGGGCTTTATGTCAAAGTTTATCTTGGAAAAAATATGAATTTTAACACGCATGCGTGAATTTGTAAATTCAATAGTATTTAGGATGATAATAATCTAGCTTTTATAAATATTATCTTAAAATCAATCTTCCTTAGTCGGGTTATCCGGCCTGAAACCCGATTAAGTTTTTGAAATAAACCTAAAACTAGACCCTAATAACAATTCGGGGTTAATCAGGTCAATTCAAATAACCCAACTAGCATATGTTGACCCGATTAAGACTGACCTTATTAAACTTATTCAGGCTCAAGTATTTTCGACAACCCTTGTCACAACCCTTCATTTAATTTCCTTTTTGTATGTTTCACACGTGAATTGTTCCTTATAACCAGACCGTTACAACTGTTTACAAATCAAGACACCTATTTTTGTGTTTCCCATGTGAATCGTTTTCATGGTGCAAACCAACACATATGTCCATTTCAAAATTACATGGAGCATCACATCGGTTCATGTTTGTTGAGTTGTCCTAATCGTAGTCTTGAACCATCATGATTGTTCGTGATTATATTAAACCAGTCGTAGATGCGAACCATCGCACTGGTCCAGTGGTCCACAATTAAGCCACCCATGATGTTTTCGTTGAGACTTTGTGGTAACTTTTCTAAATCAAAGTTGGTGGAGCAGAAGTAAGGCCGGTTCTTGGGCTGGGCCCAAGTTCCAAGGAGGCCCAAAATTCTAATGCAATCCATTGTATTGCTAATGCTAGCACATGGCCGGTGGGCCTCTTTTTTCTTAACCAGCAAAGTTAACGGATTTGGGCAGGGCCCAATGGAATTTAATTTTCGAAAGAAATAAATCACAAATTCTCTTTTACGGATCAATTTTTTTAGAAAGCATTAATCCTATTTATTAGGGTGTGGCATAGTGGGACAGTTACCTATCGGATATTTCACAGAGTAAGTCTCTCATAAAACAATTCGTAAATATTCTCTATGCAATTAAAAAAGGGTGTCGGTCGTATGAGATGTACATTTGTATATTACTGCTTTATAGTTTTTTATTTGATTGTATGCACAGGAGAGTGGCAAAAAATCATATGTTCAATCATCAATTGTTCATTTATGAATTGAGGTTGTAAGGTTCATTAACAAATTGTTTGTAATTTGTATTGATGGAGGCCAGTCTCGACTCTCGAGTGCTTGTTACGCAAGTCTAAAAGGGTTTAAAAAGTTAATGGATCAGAAAGACTTTATGAATTGTCAACGGTAAGTAGTCGATAAATATTCAAAATTTCTTGGGTCCACCACTAATCAGGAGTCCACTTGCAACGAAAGAAACCGGACAATAAGAACAATCTAAACACTTTCATTATCTTGTATTTGATTCTTCCGAATAGATTAATGACTTTCACTATCGATATTAACCTCTTACGTAGAGTTTGCAAGGGCAGAGCTCCATTTTTTTTATTTATTTTTATTTTTTTGTACAGATAGCTATATATATATTGAATAAGTTTAGTAAACTTTAACATATCAATATGGGTTGGGTGAATTTTTATATGAATTGAGAAGTTTATTGGTTTTATTTTTATAATATGCATGATACCTAGAAGAGTTAAAGATTTCCTATCAATGTTTGGATAATTTATAATTAATTTTCTTTTCCCATTTTTAGATCCGTTTGTCTAGAAAGTCGTTCTTAGGACAAAAGTTTTATCATATACACCAATATAGTTTTCGCTTGTCTAGAAAGCCGCTCTTAGGATAAAGAGTTAAACATATACCGATAAGGCGATAACATAAGTGGTTTATAAATAATGTCGCATCACTGTCTCCAATGGGACATGTTGGACATTTTGTTTTCATTCAAAATTTTATTAGATATCAAACAAATGAATATATTAAATTTAATGTTTAGAAACACACTACTATCTAATAAGTATCAAATGTTTGAATCTCTTGTTACACCATATTCGTTTTAAGCCGTTAGCATATATATGGCAATAAATCATTTTATTAAGCCTGTCTAGATATAAATATAAAATGTTCTCTAGATCATGATTTAGCTTTACCAATGTCACAACACTAATGGCATTCTCCACTACCTTTTTGATCACTTTGTTTCTTGTCATTTTGATCCCCAATGTAGCTACAATTACGTTCAATTATACACATATTGGGCCACAATATGAGAATGTGGAAATAGTTACAGAAGGTGATACGCCTTTTATATCTAACGCAGGAATCGAGCTGAACCCAGATGATAATGGGCTCGGGAGAAGGGGGCTAGCCGGACGAGCCATATACATCAAACCACTTCATCTTTGGGACAAACAAACCGGTGAGCTTGCAAGCTTCTATACTAATTTCACCTTTGTCATTGATTCAGACCAAGAAATGGTTTATGGTGGTGGCCTCACATTCTTTCTTGCCCAAAATAATTCGGTTATAACCGGTGGGCATGCTTTGGGGCTTCCGATTGATAACACATCAATGAAACCATTGAGCCCATTTGTTGCAGTGGAGTTTGATACCTATTGGAACAGTGGTTGGGATCCATCAATATCTAACAGTTCAATTGGCGATCACGTGGGTATTAGCATTAACTCTCTTGTTTCTATTAGGTATAAGAAATGGTTTAGCAATGTAGCTGGTGGTGGAGTGTGTCAAGCTTGGATTGCATATGATTCACTTTCAAAAAATCTTTCCGTTTCCTTCTCGGCTTTTGTAAACAATACCAAGGTACGTCAAGATGGACTTTTTTACACGGTTGATCTAAGGAAGGAGTTGCCAGAAAGGGTTATTTTCGGGTTTTCGGGAGGGACTGTATTTGAACTTTACGAGAGTCAGATAGTGATATCTTGGAGTTTCAATAGTACGGATTTACATGTGAAAGACAATGCGTTGGGATTGATAGTTGGAATGTCGGTTGTCATTATATTTCTTACCTTGCTTGTTTTTGTATTGAGGATGTTTAAGAAGAAGAAAATCAGGAAAAATGAAGAGGGGGAAGCATTTGATGTTGAGATGAACAATGACTTTGAAAAGGGAACTGGCCCTAAAAGATTTTCCTATTACAATTTAGCGCGGTCGACTTGTAACTTTGCAGAGAATCAGAAGCTTGGAGAGGGGGGCTTTGGTGGTGTTTACAAAGGTTTCTTTAAAGATTCTAACACATCCATTGCGGTCAAAAGGGTGTCAAGGAGTTCCAAACAAGGGATCAAGGAGTATACATCAGAAGTCATGATAATTAGCCGATTGAGACATAAAAATCTAGTTCAACTCATTGGTTGGTGTCACGAGAATAAAGAACTCATGCTTGTTTATGAATTTATGGAGAATGGAAGTTTAGATTCACATCTCTTCAAGGAAAAGAGCTTGTTAACATGGAACACAAGGTACAAGATTGCTCACGGCCTTGGTTGTGCTTTATTATATCTTCATGATGAATGTGACCAATGTGTACTGCATGGAGATATCAAATCAAGCAATGTGATGTTGGACTCAAATTTCAATCCAAAGCTTGGTGATTTTGGGTTAGCCAAGTTGGTTGAACACGAAAAAGGTTCAAAGATCACAATGTCAGCGGGAACCATGGGTTACATGGCTCCTGAATGTGTAGTAAGCGGAAAAGTAAGCAAAGAATCAGATGTGTATAGCTTTGGGATAGTTGCTTTGGAAATAGCTAGCGGGAGGAGAACAATTGTCAACTCCGTAAAAGAAACACAAATAAGATTAGTAGAATGGGTTTGGGGGCTTTATGGGGCTGACACTCTACTTGAAGCGGCAGATCCACGTCTTTGCTCGGACTTTGATGAGAATGAAACGAAGCAATTGATGATTGTTGGGTTATGGTGTGCACACCCTGACCTTAACCAACGTCCATCGATGAGGCAAGTTATGCAAGTACTTAGTTTTGAAGCTTCACTGCCTAACCTGCCTCCGGTGATGCCAATGGCGACTTATATTGTCCCTTCTACGTCTTTCTTTTATGGTGTCACCTCCATCATCCAAGAGCAGTTGTTAAAATTGTATAAGTTTATCTTGATCTTGGATACTTGATATGTCAATATTTGACCCCTTAAGATTAACGGTGGCTGTTTTTGTTGTCATTTGTAGGGGTAAAGATTCAGGTGAATAAAGAAATGGAGTGGTGGATTCATCTCTGTTGGTTAATCACTGGTCTTGATAGTCTGCCAGTGGGTTAAAGAAACTGCATTAGTACAGTTAGTGTCAAAAGTGTAAATGATAAGTTTATGAATATAATGTGAGAGGAAGATTCATATTAGAACCACTTTTTTGTGTGAGAACTAGAAAACCACAATTAGGTTTTCTTTAAACATTTCTCATTTCTTCATACGTTTGTTATATTTTAAAATGGATTGCACCATTGAATCACAATTTTTGTACATAGGAATTAAATCAGTACAATGACGTGTTCATATCATGGGGAGTATAAATATGTTATTGTGGAGTATAAATATGTCATTTGGAAACACAGAAAATCACATTAAAAGTTTATATAAAAATCATTTTCATATCATTGTGAGTTTATAGTTGATTTCATTTTCGTGTTTAAGATCCAATTTTGACATCAATCTCAAAGTTTATGCTGGAGTAAAAAAACAGCTGTATTACATGGCTGGATGGGAACAACCTAAAGTTGGATATACATACCCATTTTTTTAGCTTCGTACTCTTGAAGATAACACTACTTACTGGATTTTGGGAGATGACGAAAGATAACTTTAGTAGCAAATGGATAAACAAAAAATGGTAGAATTGGTTGTGTAATTTTTTTAAGTGCTATGTAATTTATTAAACCAGAGTTGAATTTAAATACAATAAATAAGATACTAAATCTATGTCCTGAGAATTTGGTTGAATGATAAGGAGTCTGCCTTCTCTAGTGGAGACGCACGTTCAATTCTCACTTGTATCAATTTGCAGGACATGTGGGTAAAGGGTTGAATTGGGGCTTTAATCTCGGGTTCGGACCATGCGAGATGGTTCCGGTTCCCGCATATTAGGAGAACCCCGATCATTGTAGGTTAACACGTAAGATTGTTAAAAAAAAAGATAGTAAATTTATAATTGTTTAATTAAGGATATGGAAATGTGTTATTTACAATTGTTATGCAGCCGCAATCTTTACAAATGAACTAATCTATCTTTTTATAAATTGTAGGTTTGGATTGGCTATTCCTTAACGAGACTATGCTAAAACAAAACCCCAACGCGGGTACGAAGACGGATGATGTGGATCGTAATACGAGCTATGAGTTCACGATTGTTTACATTACTGTTTTCTAACTACCAACCCAATTTGACTTTTAGCCCAGTTTGACTTTTCAGTTTGACTTTTATTTTGACTTTCATTTCTTGATTAAACACTTCCAACAGGAACAAATGAACAATCATATAATAATGAGGAGCAAATCGTATGAGTGCTGGACTGCTGGAGTAGAAGCCCAAGCTATGAAGCCCAAACTAAATCCAAGAAAATATTAATTTGCCATATAGAGCCCATATCATTAAGCCTAATAATAGGAAAGCCCAAAGAACATAAAAAGATAAGTTAGATAAATAAAAACATAAGACAATGGTGTATACAGAATTGAATAGAATATATATTTCAACAACTATGTAATCCTTAAAAATTCTCTATCTTTGATCATTTTGAAGTTATCTTTCATCTAATGCCAAAACTTATCCCTCTAGTATTAAAAGGATCTAATTCTTGACCCAAATAGTTTTGTATGTGGGATCCTCAGTATACTTAAACTTGGAATTTTATTTATATGTATTAGGTCAAGTAGGAATTTATGTACTGATAACAATATTGATTTCTTGATTATCTGGTGAACTCATATAGATGAGAAGTTAAACTAACAAGCCCCCGGTTTTTCCTACCAATTGATCCACAAATCCTTTGTTTTTGTCCAATATACTTTAATATATATTTTAATATCTAAGCATGTGCAAGCAATTAATCTGTTATCCATGGGTTTCTTGATCAACAAATAGCTTTCCACATTCCTTTATCGATATCAGAATATGTAATTATGTATCTACTCGTACGATGCATCTTATGTGTCTACATAACCTGTAAACGAAGTCATGGCAATGTGTTACATTCTTGATAAGAAAACAATATTTTGTTACCTTATTTGAATTTTAATCTTCAAACAAAGTTGAAAGCACCCGCTTAACTTTTTCTTCTAGGATCACATCTTTTTAATCATTTAAAGCATAGAAAAAGAAAATAAGATTGGAGACATCACAAAAGACATAATTAAACATCGTTTGAATGATTTAAGTAAGACTAATTCCTCACATATGACAACAATAAAGGTGCCAAAAACATCATTTTAACTAACACAAATGAGTCAACTCCGAACAGATGCTTACGAAGTGGCCTGCATCTTAAGTATTTAGAAAGTGAATGCTTAACACTTTCTGAAATATTGTTTTCGTATTCAAGTATCATAACAAGATAAAACAGTCCCTAAGACATGACGCCTAGTATACTATAAATAGAAAGACTTGAATGGAACAAGTAGAGTAAAGAACATGATGAGAAAACTAACAGCAATATTTTGCTTTTTGGTCTTGTTTGGATTGAGCAATGCTGATACTCAAGCAAACAAGCTTTTTGAGTTGCTAAAATCGAAACGATCAAGAAACTCACCTGTTCCTAATACATGGGCTGTTTTAGATGAAGAAACTGATGAGTATTCACCAGTTTACATTGCACCTCAAGATGGTCTGGCACAACACGACAAGATTTGGGCTTTGCCAGGCCAACCAGCAGGTGTCAGTATTAGTCAGTACTCGGGATATTTAACCGTCGATCCCTATGCTGGCAGGGCTCTTTTCTATTATTTTGTAGAGTCTCCCACTGATTCTGCAACTAAACCATTGGTCTTGTGGCTAAATGGAGGTAATTTTGAACCTTAATATTTATTTAGGTTGATATTATTCCTACACCACCCAAAGGCTGTTTAACTTTTATCGAACTTTTATTTGACTTTTTCAACTAGTTGACCCTTCAGCTATTTAACCTTTTCAAACTTTGAAAAAGTTACACGACCGTTTGAGAAGCTTGAAAATTCAACGGTATTTAATAATTTCAAATAGTTGTTTGCACTGGTGTGAGATTAGATTACATGTGGTGTGTAAATAGCACCCACTTTTATATATCGCATGATTTAACTAGAAATATCAAACAGAATTGTTAAAATAATTAATAAAATGAATCAAGAATGTACATTTCTAACTTTGCTTCACTAATATATCATTATCGAATAACTACAATCTCTACGGTTTAACAGGACCTGGATGTTCTTCATTGATCGGAGCCATGGCAGAACTAGGACCATTCAGAATCAACAGTGACGGGAAAACCCTCTTCAAGAATGATTATGCATGGAGCAACGGTTAGATCTTAATAATTAACTTTCTATTTGTTGGCTTATAATTAGTGACCGATTGTTAAATATACAAACAATTCGACGTTCGTGTAGTTGCAAATATGTTGTTTCTTGAATCACCTGCTGGAGTTGGCTTCTCATATTCAAATACAACTTCTGATTATGACAAATCTGGTGACAAGAACACCGCGAATGATGCTTATGTTTTTCTTGTTAACTGGCTTGAAAGGTTCCCTCAATACAAAACACTTGATTTCTACATAACTGGAGAAAGCTATGCTGGACATTATGTTCCTCAACTTGCGTACACAATCGTTCTCAACAACAAGAAATCAAACCAAACGATCGTCAATATCAAAGGAATTGCCGTATGTTCATTTCACATGACACTTCTTAAGTTCTTCGAAAAATTTTGCATGTTCGTATCGTATATTTACTGAATACATGAAAATACATTTGGTGTAAAATATGCAGATAGGAAATGCATGGATTGATGATGAAGAATGTCAAAAGGGAATGTTTGATTATTGGTGGACTCATGCTCTAATCTCAGACGCGACGCATGATGCCATCTTCAAATATTGTGATTTTTCGAATAGTACTTCGACTCCATTGTGTGACAATATTACAAATAAAGCTTTTGAAGATATAGAAGATCTTGATATATATAACATCTATGCCCCCATATGCTTAACCCCTCGTCAAAGAAATACCTCTGTCATTCCTGGTTCTGTAAGACCTCTATATACATTCCATCGCCAATTTTAAGGACATTAACGATATCAACATATCAAGATTCATCATATATATTTTTATTTCTTTCTTTCAGATTAACAATTTTGATCCATGTTGGCAATATATCCTTGAATTCTATTTCAATGACTCCGTGGTGCAAAAGGCGTTACACGCAAGACCTACATCATGGGATTTATGCAGGTATAATACGTTGATATGTCACGTTGACAAATATGAATCATGTTATAAACTTATAATATAACTTGAAAACTGAATACAAATTGCAGTGATGTGATCACAAGCTGGAACGATAGCGCTGTCACCATCCTGCCAATTATTAAATATCTGATTGAAAACGGCCAACGACTTTGGGTATTCAGGTAAGCGTTACAGACACTTTGAATGACTCTTAGATAATATAACTGAAATCTACCGTTGAAAGTTCAAAACTATGAATAATATATGATCATTTCTTGTATCTTGAATACGCAGCGGTGATGTAGACGCGCGTGTACCAATTACTTCTTCTAGGTACTCGATTAACGCTCTCAATCTTCCTATCAAGACACCTTGGCGACCATGGTACCTCAATAAGGAGGTAGTTACAGAATTCTCTTGCTTATTCGATTTATCGTTTGAAATTAAAACAACCATATATCTTGCAACAAAAAAATTCGTCACTTATACAGTTATAATGTATGGTTTATCTTTACCTGTTTTTTGTGATGTGCATTTTGTTTCACCTAAAACTTTTCTTCTCCTCGAAATTACTTTTTTAAGTTATATATATGCCTAGGTATATTAGATTATAAATTTATAATTTGATGTCCAATCATTTTTTTTAATATATAAGATTAATATATAAAGATGTACAATAATATTTATTATGTTAACAGGTTGGAGGATATTTAGAGGCATACGAAGGACTGCTTCTGATAACAGTCAGAGGTGCAGGTCATACTGTTCCAAGCTACCAGCCACAACGTGCGTTGACCTTGTTTTCATCGTTTCTTGGAGGAATACTCCCACCATCCTCTTAAACATCTGACTACCATGTGATTGTTTGTCTGTGTTTTGTTGCCTTCCCGGTTTTCGGGGTTTTGGCGTTTCTCTAATGAAGTTTTCTTTTCAAAAAAAAAAAACATTTGACTACTTTTAATGTTTTAATAAAATAGTTTTACTTTTCTTGTGAAAAAGTTTGACAATATCTCAGATGTCAAATAGTTGGTGTCTATAGTTGACCCAATCTCATGTATTTCTTTTGTTATCTCTGTTGAATAAATCATAAATTCTAGTGTGTTTAATTTTTTACTCTTTTTTCTACATTGTTTATAAATTACCATATGCAATTGCTAGCTACACCTGCGACCTCATGTCAAGGGTGTGCTTTTTTCTAGACTATTAGTAACGTGGCAACTATTTTTAAATAGGTTCACCGATATAGATTTTTTTTCATGGAATTGTTTTTTGTTCTTAGTTTAGTATTTTGTTTTAAAATCCGTTCTTGATTCAGCCTGGTTTATCTCACACGTGTATATACACACCTTGATCGATACTCCTAGTCTAAAAGGTGATTGAGGATAGCTAATTGTGTCCTTTTATCAATAGCGCATTTTGCTCTTGTAAGTTATCTTATGATCCGTCCTTTTGCTCTTGTAAGGTATCCATTGATTTGTTTTTGTGTCCTTTGTGCTCTTTTAAGTTACCCCTAGATCCGTCACTACGTCCTTTTTCTCTTGTAAGTTGTGAGCCGTCACTACGACCTTTGGCTCTTGTAAGTTTTTCTTGATCCATCACTTTGTCATTTTGCTCGTATATGTTATCACATGATCTATCACTACGTCCTTCATCACTTCGATGTTTAGCTCTTGTAAGTTATTCCTTGATCCGTCAATGCATCATATTCTTAATTATAATTTTTATCCTATCTCAACTCGATACATAATTGTGATTTGTTTTTCTTATTAAAGTAAAAAAAAAAGTTACATAATATATTCAGAGAAAGGTTTATTGTGAAACCATTAAAAAAGAGAGAACTAGAGAACACTGTGTGCCGTTGATTATTTTTGTACTAGATTTTTTATTTGGACTGAATTGTACTAAAAAAAATTGTACGGGATTATTTTTTGTATTTGATTTTTTTTTGTACTAAAGATCAACGGTTCATAAGTGTTCCCCGGTTCTTTCTTTTTTACGGTTCCCCAATGGACCTTCCCTATTTACCCGGCCTAACTTTTATTAATTCATATATCCCTTTACAAACATAAAAATTATCAAATATGCCCATTATATTAAAATAAATTTTACTTAAAACTTAAACTTACAAATTTATCCATATATCCTCTTACAAACATTTAAAAATATCAAATATACCCATTATATTAATAAATTATGAATTACTATTTTACCCTTTTTTTAGTTGAATCTTAAACTTACAATTTTACTCACATTTAATTGGTTTTTTTTTTTTCAGTTTTTTAGCCTTTTCTCATGTTTTTAAGTCTTTTTTTTTACACTTTTTTTCCAATTTTTTTAAGCCTTTTTTCCAGTTTTTAAGCCTTCTTTTCCCTCTATTTAACCTTTTTTCCCGTGTTTTTTTATACTTTTGTCTTTTTTCTAGTTTGATTGATAAATTGGAAAATAAATAAATGATCCTATTTTTCATATACCACATTTTTGGTTCATCGAAGCGATCAATTTAACAACACTATAAATTATGTCGCATATGGTGAATAAGTGATACATGAAAATGGAGATCACAAACTTCTCGTCAAAGCTAGTGAAACCCTCAACTCCAACTCCACCCATTCTTCGTAACTACACAATTTCTTTTATTGATGAGTTAGCCCCTAACAATAATATCCCTCTTATTCTCTACTATTCTGCACCACCTACATTCACCCAACAAAAATCACATCTTAAAAACATTTGTGACCATTTGGAGTCTTCATTATCAAAAACCTTGTGTGAGTTTTACCCATTAGCAGGAAGATACACACATACCATCGCGTTGGTTGATTGTAACGATCAAGGTGTTCCGTGTGTACTAGCCAACGCCAACGTTCCACTCTCAAAGATTCTAGGCCTAACACGCGGGTTGAAACCTGATTTGCTAAACGATCTCCTCCCGTGTGAGATTGGAGAGGATAAAGATGGTGATGGTCCGATGTTATCGGTCAAGATAACCACCTTCGGGTGCGGTGGTTTGGCGATTGGTATGTGTTTTTCACATCGGATTACAGATGCATCTCTTGTATGCACATTCGTTAGCAATTGGGCTACTATAAGCAAGGGTGCGTATGAAGTGAAAAAATACTCCCCGGTTTTCAACTCGACTCTTTACTTCCCACCAAAGGGGTTACCTAAGCTTGACCTTGGAGCTTGGAGGTCGAGTATTAGTGCCCTCATGTTTCGCTTTAATGGGGACGCAATATTCACGATGGGGAAAAAGGCTGGATTTGGAGGGAAAATGTCGCAAAGTCCTTCGAAGGTCCAACTTGTCGTGGCACTACTATGGAAAGCGTTTGTACGTATAGATCAAGCAAATAATGGCCGTTCTAAGTCGTCGTTTATTGCCCAACCGATTGAATTAAGACAGAAACTAGACCCTCAATTGCTCGTGAACTCATTAGGGAACTTTTGGGGTCTAGCAACTTCACAACTTGAACCGGGCAAAGGAGAGAACATTAATTTTCAAGGGTTTTACGATATTTTGTGTGACTCGGTTAAAAAAGCTAATAAAGATTGTTCTAAGATACTAACACAAGGCGAGGAAGGATATCGGGTTATCATAGATTCATATTTGGAGTCGAATCGAAATGTTGTTGATGATGATGTGAACTTCTACTTGTTTACTTGTTTATGTTACTTTCCATTCTACAAAGCGGATTTTGGATGGGGTAAGCCGGTCTGGGCAAGTCAAGGAAAGTATCCGATCCAAAATCTGGTGGTCATGATGGATGATCAAGAGGGTGACGGTGTCGAAGCATGGGTTCATTTAGACGAGAAAATCATGAGGGAGTTAGAGCAAGATTCAGATATTAAAGAGTACAATGATATGAGTTTCTTTAAAGGAGATAACACAGGAATTAGAACGAGAATTTGACACTTAGAGTTTAATTCTCGAGCCATGATCATTTGAGTTTGACTCGTCTACCATCTAGAATCGTCTTCTATGTTATCCCCTCTCAAGATAGCTTAAAACAATAATAAATTACGAGAAATTTCCAGTGTCAGGTCGAGTTATAATAAACTATAAGTTTACTAGCTTTGGGTTATATTATGTGGGTATATTGTTAAGATTTATGAATTTCCATTTAGAATATCACAGAGCCAAGACCAGTTATCAGGTAGTTCTCATGAAAGTTAGTTACCTATAAAAAGAATTAGAATTATAGAAAACCAGACATCAAGATGAGCTATGAGTGTTATCTATAATGTTGCTACAGTATGTGCTGGAAAATAACTTCTAGCAACTATATCTATGGGCAATGTTGAAGTGTTATGTGTCAAAATTATATCAGGATCTACACAACATCATGGATTCAGGCGAATTAGAAATTTAAGACAGCTATTTTTAGGCTATAACTAACATTTAACAGAAATGTACAAATATATATAATCTCAAGAACATAACTTATCCAACTTAGGGTTTCAGGAAACTGTGTACTGAACTACATATATAATATATTACTTAATTCATAGAATTCTAAAGGTTTAACTGTTGCATTTATCAGACATGTACAGATTATCTAACCTCAAGAGCATGTTTGTAAATTGTAATGGTGACGCTATGATTCGGGAATCACAGTCGAAAATTATGCTCTGCAGATCATCATGACACAACCGCAGGTGGATTCGTCTTTCGGATTCGGATTCGAATTTCGAAGCATTCCCAGTCGAAAACTTTCATAACAGGAATTTAAACCCTGAATCGAAAACTTTAAAACCAATGTCAAACAAAAATGGTAATTTATCGTAAACGGATTCAAATTTCGAAGTATTCCCCGTCGAAAACTTTAACCAACATGAATTTAAACCCTAAATCGAAAACTTTAGATGAACTAAAATCAAAAAGTTGAAAACTTTAAAAAAGATACGATGTCAGAAGTGGGATTTGAACCCACGCCCTCTCTCGAAGACCAGAACTTGAGTCTGGCGCCTTAGACCACTCGGCC
>WOUH02000045.1:1873308-1888879 GCA_009936405.2 Stevia rebaudiana | reverse complement strand
CCGACAACTAGTTGTCGGGAAAACCTTTGCCGACAACTAGTTGTCGGGAAAAGTCTCCGCCTGGTTGTCGGCAAAACACACGTTTGTTGTAGTGAGCTGAGGGTGAGTTAAGATTATTTTTCAAGTTTCAACAAGTTAATTTGAGAATATTAACTTTATTTTTATTTTTTCAAAATTTTATAGGTACGAAGATTCTGGAGGTTTATAAAGGTAATTAGTTCAGCATTTTTAACTTAGTTTTCTTGAAATTTTCTTAGGCTTTTCACCATTCGAAGCTTTTTTTTGGTGGGAGGGTGGGTGAATATTACAAAGTTCTTGCATTTGAAGTTTTGAGGGGTTTTCAAGGATTTCCAATTTTCCATGAAGTTCTTGAATTTGAACTCTAGTTTCTTTTAGGTAATTTGCGATTTTGCGATGAAATTTTATGTATGTATATCATTTTTAAATATGTATATTAGTAAGACGTTTGTATGATTAGTAATAGGTTTGTATGATTAGTATCTTATATTTAAATATACGAGGAAGGTTATGCTAGGAAGGGTTATAATAGCAAGAAGAATAAGAAGGGTATCAAACGGACTCCGATTGAGCTCATTCTTGCGACGTTGGAACCGTCTTGTCGAACTCTTTCCCGCCCCAAGATGTCCAAACTTTTAAACCTTATCCTGCTAACTTTTGGTTGCATGCATGATACAGGTGATTTTGACATGCCCCGACGACTTTTAGTGGGTAGACACATCGGTGGCAAAGATTAGTGGCAACAAGTGACAAAATTCGCTGGTATAGGGGTCGTCGGAATAGTGTGGCCTATGAAATTAAGTAAAACTATATGAGTTTGAAGAATGGGAGGAATAAATTAAAGAGAAGAAATCTGCCGACATTGGACAACAAGATATAGCAAATTTGCAATGTAGTTGGTTAAAACGTATGCACCCATTTATTTCTCTAATTTTTGCACTTGACTTTGTAAAGTGTAAACTAATATATTTGTTTGATTGCTATATTACATTTGTTTACATGCCTTAGACATATATTATGATTTAACCACAATACAATACTCCACCAGTTTTAACTATGGTTTAATCACATTACAACTATACCGGCCCGACAAGTAAATGAGTACGTATAACTGTATAAAACTATTTTCTTGGTTTATCTAAACCACAATTTAACAATATATTTCTACAAGAAGCGTGCATGTCACGTGTTCTTTAAGCATCTTCAATTCCTCTGAATTATATTATATTTATGTATAATGTATTATACACAATTTATTACAATATGTTTCACAATAATACTTTGTACAATTATTTGGCATAAGAAATATATTATTTATATTCATTTTGCGACAAAACCGTAGAAGATTTTCCTACGTAGCATTAATGAGGCAAGTGTGAAAAAGGATCAGAAACCACAATTTTATTATAACATTTTCATATGTATATAGTATATAACTACTATATACCGCATATTTAGGTTATCTCACTTCTATAGTACTTTTCTCATCTCAGATCTTGTACTTTATCTTCTCCTATAAATCACTGGGACAGTGAAGACACAAACACTTATTAATCATGGTACATTCAAAGAAGTTCAGAGGTGTCAGGCAAAGACAATGGGGTTCTTGGGTTTCTGAGATCAGACATCCACTCTTGTAAGTTCTATTTTTATTTAATTTAATTCAACTTTTCAATCCAATGTACAACTTTTAATGCATATCTTACAACAGAAAACGAAGGATTTGGCTTGGAACATTCGAGACAGCAGAAGCAGCAGCAAGAGCCTATGATCAAGCCGCCATAATGATGAACGGTCAAAGCGCCAAAACTAATTTTCCGCCGACGAACAAGAATCTCTCCGGCAACCAGCAATCTCCGTCAACCGAGAATGAGATTCCGGCAGCCACGTTGGCAGCCAAACTACGTAAATGCTGTAAAGATCCATCACCTTCGCTTACATGTTTACGTCTCGATAGTGATAACTCTCACTTTGGAGTATGGCAGAAACGACCCGGGAAAGGGTCCGGATCCGGGTGGGTGATGAAGGTGGAGATTGGTGGTAAGAGAAAACCCGGGACGGTGGAGGATACACCATCTCCGGTGGCGGAGGATGGTGGTTCCGGCGATCAAGCAATAGATGAAGAAAACAAGGTAGTGATGCAAATGATTGAAGAATTGCTTAATTGGAATTCAACTCCACCTTCACTTTGTATAGTCAATACTAATTAACCAACGATTTATATAATTATATATATTATCGGTCACAAAACAGTCATTTATTATGGAATTTAGTCATTTAGAAACAAAGTCAAGTCTTTTATGTTATTAAGAACATAATTATATGTTTATTTTAAAGTCAAAATAAAATGAATTTGGGAAAAATGATAGCGATAGGGGTAAATGTATATCGTATATAGATCATGTGATCGTTTGTAAAGTATGTTTCACAAAATAAGCATATAAGCTTTTATCATGAAGTATAAAAGGCTACTTTGATTATTGCCATATTATTTGTTTGATTTGTGAGATGTTTAATCTAGCTAGCAGTTACACAACTGAATATCTGAAGGTTTTTATGTTAAATGTAATCGATATATGTGTGAAAAGAGCAATGTATAAGGTAGTTATAAATTATATTGCATTAAATTAAGCTGGGTTAAATGACTTACTACAAGAAGATAACAAGAACGTCCTCTTATATACTAAAATAAGTCTTTTATTAAGATGCATTACACAATTTACACTATATGTCAATAAGAACATTCAGATTTCATTCTTCATCTTCATCTTTATAATTTATCCAAATATCACATTTTTAAACTTTTATACGTATTTTGTTTAACCCTTCAAATTCCATTTTCTATCTCAATCTCTATTTCACTCACACACTTATTTTATTATTATTTTCTCTCTATTATACACTCACAAAAAATTATAGAGCTTCTCTATATTTAGAGAATATCTATATAGAAAACTATAAATATTAAAAATAGAGATTGTTATAGAGAATGAGATGTAACTACTTTTTTGCTTGAAATATCTAAACTTTAGAGAAAATCTAACTATATAAAATGAGATGCGAATGCTCTAAGAGCATGTACTCACCTGCTATCCTACATGGTTTTATTTATGTTTTAAAAATACTAATTACTAAACGAAGGTCCACTGTGGTAACATTTGTCGCAATAGGGGTGTAAATTCCTGATAAGATATGAACCTACGTGAAATTTTCAGGTTCGGATCAGTTTTGATTAAAACTTTTAGTTAAACGGATCGTATTCGTGTCAAGCCACCAGGTTCATAAGTTGACCTATTTAACCCAATTTTTTTTTAATTTACTTTATTAAATGTGTGTTTATGTCATAAATTAATTTCAATGTGTATTTTAGTCAAAACTTAGACTTATACAGATACATTGACGTAAGTTTCTCTAATTAACCTATACTTGTATTATATATAAATTTTTTTATTTTTTTTGTAAAATTGTAATATTAAAGTGCTAAATAACAAAAGAAGAAAATAAATAAAAGAATTTGGGTAAAAGGGTGTCTTCGTGTCAACCCAAAAATATTTGTGTTGTATCCGGTTTATATATTCGATAAAACCCACAAACACAACCTGTTTAACAACACTGTATTATTCTCTTCCATAATTAAATAATATACACAAATAAAGTTGTAACTATTTGCTTATTTGACTTTTTCTACTTTATTCAAACCGGTAATACACGGCTTTTAACTTGGTAACATCACATGAGGCGTCCCTTGTAAATCTAGAAAGAGGCTTATACTGGAGCATATATAAATTAATCACGTTAACAACATATTCATGATGTACGAAAACACTGTAATGTAATTTAATAGTTATAAGAGAGAAAAAAAATTAGTTATGTACATAAAATTATAAGTTTTGAAAACTTAACCCAGCGGTTTGAACTTTTACCTTCCAATATGTAGGTCAGGGATTCGAATCCATCCGAAGACGGTTTGAAGGGCATTAGGTGATGGATCGAATCGGATTTTACCCGGGTTCTACTATGATGGTGTGTGTCGCCCCAAAAAAAAAGAACCCGAAGTCGTGAGCTGATTTGAACCCAGCCAGTGGGTTGAGTTAAACGAGGAGTAACGCTCCACCCTTCATTAGGTCTAACGCAACTTTGCTAAAGGGTTTGTTACGAGTCTTTTTAACTAAGAAAAAAATGTAAAATGCAAAGTTATTTCTAGATCACACCCACCTTAAAGCACTTGTGTGGCACTATTTTCGTGAAAAGTGCTTACCGATGTCGGTTTATGCAAGTGTTATATAATTAGTTACTTCATGATTTTTTATATATGGTTCCCATCCTTAAATGCAAGTATAGTGATGATACATTAAGATTGTAGGTCATGTTAATTTCAATTAGAAAAAGACAGCGAGACACACCTACTAACGTCTATTTCATGCCCTCTTATTATTATTGTCATTTTTTTATAGAAAAGTCTAAATATAGACTTGGTCTAACCAAGATTTAGACATATAATGACATCTTTTTGCTGCAATTTAAGGATCATGTTACAGGAAACTTAGTGAAAAGGACAATTGAGATTATAGGTTCTTTAATTGTTATGATTTATAGAAAAGACACAAAACATGTTTGACTGGGATTAATTAATGCATTCGCTTTTAGTGAATATAAACCGGAAAATTAGAAATAAAATCTAATAAAAAAATACGAATAGAAGTTGGAAAATAAAAGAAACTTTTTAGTTTAAGAAACGAAGCTTTTTATATCATAAGTTCATAACTAGAATCTTTAAACTATAGCAAGGAAATTTTTATAGGCAATGTCACATGATACATAAACACGAGGGTCCCCTTGATTGGCATACCCATATGCATACCCTAAAGCTAGCCTAAGCTAGCAAGTCACAAACAACTAGGATTTCCAATTAAGTGGTCATCTCCTTCAAAATAAACTTGTGGTCATTATTCAGACAGACGACAATCCAACATATAGATTCGTAGTTATGTAATTGTTTAGGCATAAATTAGCATTTATTGTTGAGAAATTTTATCTTCAAATTTTTATGCAACGGCAAGATATTTACCTTCGATTCATCAACCGTTTTGAAGATTAAGAGATATTTGAATTATTTTGTTAATAATTATTATATTATTGAACTAGGATTGGGATAAAATGAAAACCACTAAAATTCATGAAAACCACTATAAACCACGTTTTACATATATGTAGCTTGTATATCACATGTATGTATATCGTATTATTTACATATATGTATATACGTGATAATAGTGGTTTTCTTGGTTTTCACTAAAAATTGGTTTTCAAAAGAACCCTCCCCTATACATATAATATGTAAAATTACATATAAAAATTCCATTCCGATTAATCCCGATTAATCCCAATTAATCCCTAGTCCCCACCTCACCGCTCGACTAGCGACTAGCGATTTCTACAACCATGCCTAGTAAAAATCCACATTGACAAAATTTTTACTTGCCATGGTCAAACTTCAAAGCACATGTTCACATGTTAGACATGATATTTTGGGCTGATACGTTTTTTTAGCAGCGAATGATCTCGTGTGCTAGCCATCAGTAGCGGGGTGATGTAGTCAAGGTTGATTCCTCTTCCATCCGTGAGACCGTATCTCCAGATAAGCAGTAACCAGATGGAACCGTAAAAACTCTTCCATCCTCGGATTTGAACTGACAACCTCTATCCGATGTGCACTTTCTGCTCTTCACAGGAAATTGCCCACATCATATATACAACATATATAGGCTATCAAGATGTCAAGTTATCTATCATGTCATCAAAGACAAACGAGGAAACAAGACATGCGATAATTGAATCGTGATAAATAATTCATACGACCTATACAAATGCTTTTTAATATATATTAAAATTTAATTTAACAAATAAACAAATTTTTGTGATATATGATAACCACCAAATTATTAATTAGTATAATTAATTTTGTAAGGAAATTACTTATATTAATTAGACATCATGAGACAACATCATAAATTAAGTTTTTCGCAACAACCCTATATATATTTTTGGAACAACATAAGATCTCGCGTGCTAGCCATTGGCAGCAGTTTCGCGATGTAGTCAGGATCTATTATTCAGCCTTCGAGAGACCGTACGTAGCCTTCATGAGACCACAACAGCATATATGAGTGTATAACTAAAGAAGTGATGCCATATATGACATGGTCCTTACGCATATAACTTAAATCTGATAGTAGACCTGGGTCTTGGTCATCATAGATTGTATATATTATTAACGTCACAATAGACTTTTATAAACGCTCCAAGAAAGAAACGTTTAAAAGTCCTATAAAATTGGTAAAGAAAACCCATGAATAAATCATCTCTACACATAAGTTTTGTTAAGCAATTTGTTTGATTCACGTTGAACTGACCTGGTTCATTGAGTCATGTTCATGTTCATGAACTCCAAAACCCATTTGAGCACTTGCTTTCTTCTTCTTCTGTCGATCCCTTTTGCTGTCACACTCACCTTCAATTTCACAAATATTGGTCCACAATATCCGAATCAAAATCAAGACATAATTCTAGAAGGTAATGGAGCTAACATCACTACCGATGAAATCCAATTAACCCCAAATGCGAGCATGCAAATCGGACGGGCCACATACTTCAAACCACTACATCTTTGGAATAGATCATCTGGTGAGCTAGCTAGCTTCACTACAAACTTCACGTTTGTGATTGATTCAAGCTGGTTGGTAAATTATGGTGATGGATTTACATTTTTCTTAGCCCAAAATAATTCCCGGATCGATCCTGGTGGATCCATGGGTCTGCCGGTCAATGGAACAACCATCAACACGACTACCCAGTTTGTTGCAGTGGAGTTTGATACTTTCTGGAACCGTTATTGGGATCCATTAACCACTCAAAATACTTCAATGGGTGACCATGTGGGTATAAGTGTTAGCTCTCTTGCTTCAGTCAAGTATCAGAAATGGCTCAGCGATGTACCTGGTGCGGGTGTGTGTCAGGCTTGGATTAAGTATGATTCAGAGTTGAAGAATCTCAGTGTTTCTTTCACTGGTTTTCAAAATAATACTATTGTTCGTCAAGAGGGACTTCATCACGTGGTTGATCTCAGACTTGTGTTGCCTGAATGGGTTATTTTTGGGTTTACAGCCGCGACGGGAGGAAATTCCCAGAAAAATAGCGTGAGATCTTGGAGTTTTTATAGCTCGAATTTGCAAGGTGATGAAGATAACGAGGTGTCACAAACCCTGATCCCTGATCCCTCGGATGGAAAAAATAGCAAGGTGAGTTTGGTGGTCAGGGTAGTAGTTGCAATAGTGATTGCTATCGTTCTTTTGGGAGTGTTTGGACTTGTTTTGTGGTGGAAGAAGAGGAAGATGGGAATCGGTGAACAAGAAGCAGAAGAATCTGGACTTGATGTTGATATGGGCACTGGACCTAAAAGATTCTCCTACAAGGAATTAGCTCGATCAACGAATGGTTTTGCAGAGAATAAGAAGCTTGGACAGGGAGGTTTTGGTAAGGTTTACCAAGGTTTTTTGGAAGATCTAAACATATATGTTGCAGTCAAAAGGGTGTCGAAGAGTTCAAAACAAGGGATCAATGAATACGCGTCAGAAGTAAGGATCATTAGCCGACTGAGGCATAGAAATCTGGTAAAGCTTATGGGTTGGTGTCACGAGAAAGGGAATCTGCTTCTAGTTTACCAGTATATGGAAAACGGAAGCTTAGATTCTCATCTCTTTAAGGACAAAAGCTTGTTGAGGTGGGACACAAGGTATAAAATTGTTCATGGTTTGGCTTCTGCACTATTGTATCTACATGAAGAATGGGAGCAATGTGTTTTGCATAGAGATATTAAATCCAGTAATGTGATGTTGGATTCGAACTTTAATGCAAAACTTGGTGACTTTGGGTTAGCTAAGTTGGTTGACCATGTGAAAGGCTCACAGACAACACAATTAGCTGGAACCAAGGGTTATGTGGCTCCAGAATGTGCAGTGACCGGCAAGGCAACCAAAGAATCTGATGTTTTTAGTTTTGGAGTGGTTGTACTTGAAATAGTATGTGGGAGAAAACCCTTTGAGCCTAAGGCTCAAGAAAATCAAATATGGTTACTAGAATGGATTTGGGAGCTCTATGGGGCTGATACTCTTTTGAAAGCGGTTGATCCACGTCTAGGGGCAGATTTTGACGAAGAAGAAATCATGCGCTTAATGATGATTGGCTTATGGTGTGTGCACCCTGATTCTGCATTTCGTCCATATATGAGACATGTAATTCAAGTACTAAACTTTGAAGCATCTCTGCCAGTATTCCCCTCAGAGATGGCTGTTTCGTCATACTGGAAAGCTTCCAATGCTAAAATTTGGTCATCATTCCAACAACCTACCTACATCGAAAATCACTCCTCTTATAGTGTCTCTAATCAAGATTCCTCAAACAAGTCATTATTCATTGGTCGTTAAATGGATTGACAACCTTTGAGTCTCAAATGCAGGTTGTTGTCTTTATCTTTTTTACGAGTGTTATTTAGAATCAATAACCTTCGTTGTGTTCAAAGAATAATAGCTACTACGAAGTGTATGAGTGTTTATTGCGTCTCAAAATGTGAAACGTATGAGCTTTAATGTGTATCTATGTATTTGTTTTATTAGCTACCATGACTAGACATTGCCCCCAACCGGTTAGGCTCATCTCTACTTTTCTTCTATATATAACCAGGATCACCTTTTGAGGTTATTTTGTTTCTTTCCTAAACACCATCTCCCTCTCTTTTAAACCCTAACCTTACTAGAAATAGATGTTGGAAGTTCAAATTCGTCAATTTTTGTTTTAAGGGTTCTTGCTTTACATTGATAGGTTTCGTCGTTGTCGTTACCTTTGAGAGCATAGCATCAAATCAAGTGTTTATTATGATTAGTGAGTTAAATCACATGTCTAAAACCATCATCTTGTTATGTTATTCCAGCATTGATGTAGTTGTCATGTAATAACAATCATGGCAAGTTAACAATGCTAAATTTTTTTACAGAAATAACAATGTACTCTTTTACTATGGAACAACACGACGTGTTGTTCTAAAAGCATGTTATGTTTTACTATAAAGCATCTCGTTCTACGAAGTTTAGCGTGTTGTTTTTGTCACAAAATAGTAAAAGTACAGGTTTTTGTGTTGTTTTACCATAAAATAGCACGTTACCTGTGTAACAATTGTTACAGGTAACATGGGGTTATGTTAAAAAAATTGGCTTATTCTAAGAAGTGTTAAATGAATTTTAATAAAACTCTTAAACTGAATCAAACGAACTCTGATTGAACTCATTACAGTAGTATTGGAACCAGCTCGTCAAATCTTAAACCCAAAATCACAAACCCTAAAATATTGACAAGCAGAAGACATAATGATGAGTAAGAAGACACAATGTGTTGAAAAACATAAAATTCTAAAATTTAAAAGCTAAACCTCAAAATGTTGAACCCAAAGCTAAACCTTAAAGTTAAATCCCTAAAATCTAAACACAAACACTAAGCCATAAAGCTGACATCTAAAAGTTAAACCCTATAAACTAAACCAAAATACTAAACCCGACCTAAATCTATACCCAAAGGCAAAATCCTAAAAACTAAACCCAAAAATTAAACTTTAAAAGCCAAGCCTTAAAATCTAAACCAAGATCTAAACTTAAAAGTTAAACCTAGGATTGTAGACAAGACGGTTTCAATGACTCTGAAATAGTTCAATCAAAGTTCGTTTGAGTCAGTTATAAATTTTTTTAAAACCATTTTTACAATTCTTAATACAAGGCAATTGTTATATTGTTTCGTGATAAAACATGTTGTGTTGTAATATGGTAATCACTAATCAAACTCGCACTATTCTAGAATTGTCGTAAAACATCACATTCTAAGAGCCAAAATCCATGACTTACAATAAACAAAAGTCCTAGACATTCACAAAATTAATCAAAAATTCAATATATGAAAAAGGTGTATATTTTAAGCATGACAAAATATGTATTTCACATATGAAAAAAGAAAATTGTATATTTACATACGAAATAAAATGCATGGTTCTTTCATTTTCAATTTGTGATCGTTATTTGAAGAATTGAAGGTGTTTAGTTATTTTTTAAACGTTTATGTCAATCTATCCATCTACTTTACCGGTTTGGCAAAAAATTAAACAGGTCGTTATCTTTCTTTCTTTCTCATATCTTCGTAAAAGTCTATGACGGGAAAGACCTGGCACCTATTTGATCAAGTAACTCTCTAGCAATTAATTATTATATGCACATGGGACCTAGTTTTAATAATTTATGTCGGTTGTGTTGAACCATTTAGCATCGCATCTCTGTCATACCACTATATAAATGTTATTACATCATCGATCAGTAGATTTATTTACTTTTCAGTCTTCGTCATTTACTATCATAATTCATATGCATACGGTGACGTCTCCTGTGTAATCTATTATTATCTTATGCAATATGTATGATATCAAATCAATTGATATAGATATCTAAACGTCATACAATGTTTTAAAAACTAGTTTTTAAATCATACAGATTTACCTTAAAGATAGTTCAACCAGTTGAACATAGTTTTATCGAAAGGTTCAACCGGCCTAACTAGTTAACCCTTTAACTTCATAAACTACAACCACAACTAAAAAAATAAAATTAAAAGTACATAATTTCATAAAAATTTATCCATAATAAAAAATAACGTGAAAAACATTCCAAAAGTACTAATTTTAAAACAAAACTTAAAAAAGGTGTATAATAAATTTATGACATTAGAGTATTGAATGTATTAAGTTATGATCGCTTAAAGATGAAATTCACTATTACAGCCATCCTCATCAACAAGATAATAACTATTTCGTTTACTACAATATTACTAACAGAGTTTTAATTAGTTATAATCATAATATACAAAAATTAGCTACCAACGCGTATTTTATACATGGGAACCAAAACCGGTTCAATCGTATTTACGTGTTGAACCGGCTAAATAGATGATTTAATATATGAATGGGAGTGCAATAATGGAGAAGAAAAGGTCATCTACGACGTTGTACGCTTTGATTTACTTGTGTTATAGATGCCAGTTGAGGAAAGATGATCAGTAATAGAAGCAACTCCAAATTCTGATGAAATGCGAGATGTCAAATAAGACGATGTCGGCATGGTTGATGGGAGTACAGGCAAGGAAGCTTCAGTATTAAGTACTTGAATGACTTGTCTCATCAATGGGCGTAGTTCTAAGTGAGGATGCACGCACCATAGCCCAACGATCATCAGCCGCTTTATTTCTTCTTCTTCAAAATTCGACCCTAGGCGGGGATCGACTGCTTTAATAAGAGTATCAGTCTCATAAAGCTCCCAAACCCACTCTATCAACCGTATTTGCTTTTCTTGAGCCTTGATCCCAAAGGGCTTTCTACCACAAACTAGTTCCAAAGCAACAACTCCAAAACTAAAAACATCTGATTCTTTAGTTTCCTTGCCATTGACTATACTTTCAGAAGCCATTGTACCAAAGGTTTTGACCGACATCATTGTCTCTAAGCGTTTCTCGTGGTCAACCAACTTAGCGAACCCAAAATCACCAAGCTTTGCATTAAAATTCGAATCCAACATCACATTACTCGATTTAACATCTCTATGTAGAACACATTGCTCCCACCCGTCATGTAGATACCATAAAGCTGAAGCTAAACCATTGGCAATTTTGAACCTCGCAACCCATGTCAACAAGCTCTTCCCCTTGAACAGGTGTGAATCTAAACTTCCGTTTTCCATGTAATCGTAAACAAGCAAGAACTCGCCTTTCTCGTAACACCAACCGGTGAGTTGGACCAAGTTTTTATGTCTTAGTTGGCTGATAATCCTAACTTCCGATGCATACTCCTCGATCACTTGTTTGGAACTCTTTGACATCCTTTTGACTGCTACGTATCTGCTTGAATCTTCCAAAAAACCTTTGTAAACCCGACCATACCCTTCCTCCCCGAGTTTATTCTTTTCATCAAAGTTACCAGTCGATAGAGCTAATTCGAGGTAAGTGAATCGTTTAGGCCCGATGCCAGTTTCAAATTCATTGTTCATCTCAACATCAAATGCCATTTTTTCTAATTCATCCCTCTTAATCTTACTCTTCCTCCTCCACAAAACAAATGCAAGCACAACAACAAAACTAATCATTACCGTTAATCCAACAACTAATCCCACCTTTTCGTGTTTTCCTTTCACCGAAACACGCGTTCGGGTAGGAAGTTCAGGGCCCGCGATTGGTGGCAACTTGCTTCTTTCACCAACAGCAACATCCGAACTATCAAAACTCCAAGATTTCACAATATTTCTCTCGAACATATCTCCTTTTGTCGATGCTGAAAACCCGATAACAACCCATTCAGGCAAGTAACGAGTTAGATCAACGTTGTAACTAATTCCATCTTGACGTACCACTCTATCATTTTGAAAACCAGTGAAAGAAACAGCTAGATCTTTTGAAACCGAATCATATGTGATCCAAGCTTGACACGCACGTCCACCGGTTATATTGCTGAACCATTTCGTAAACGCAGCAGAAGCAATAGAATTAACGTCGATACCGACATGATCATCCATTGGAATACCCCTATCGACTACTGGATCCCAACGATCATAAGATGTATCAAACTCAACCGCAACAAAGCGACTCAACGCGATATTCTGTGTTTCATTGAACGGGAGCCCCATGGCTAAACCTTGGGTTATTACAGAACTATTTTGAGCAAGAAAGAATGTGAGCCCATAACCGTAATTCGTACTCTCGTTTGAATCAATCACAAATGTGAAATTGGTAGAGAAGCTTGCTAGCTCACCGGATCGGTTGTCCCAAAGATGAAGTGGTTTGATGTATGTAGCCCGACCCGCGGTTGGACTCGAACTGGAATCAGTTTTGTTTGGGGTCAACTGGATTCCGTTATCAGAGATATTAGCTCCGTTTCCTTCAATTATGATGTCACGATTTACGTTATTTGCAGTCATATTTGTGAAGTTGAAGGTAAGTGAAGCAGCATGAAGGATCAGAAGAAGAAAGAAGCAAGTGATCTGATAGAACATTGAGAACACTGAACACGTTGCCTACACACAATATTTTGGAGAGAAGACTATTGAAGGTGTAAGATTTAGAAAGGGTTATTGTCAAAGTTAGATCATAAGACGGTTAAAAGGTTTATTTTTTTCAACTTAGGGGCTGTTTGGCAATTTCTGAATCATTAAGTGCTGAACCAATAAGAGGTCTGAATTATTAAGTGCTGAATCAGTAAAAGGTCTGAACCATTAAGGACCATTAAGAGACAATATAATGCTTAACCATTTAAATGAAAATGTCTGATCAATTCAGATAGGAGGTCTTAACCATTCAGACTTAATATAATGCTTAACCATTCAGAGGTAAATGTCTTAATCATTCATACACTTGTTCACGAAACAAACAGTCTGTATCATTAAGTACTTAACCAGTAAGGTAAACAAACAGCCCCTTAGTCAATACTAAAATTAAGAGCATCTGCGTTACACAATGAAACGTTCTTTAGTTACAAAGATTAAATTTTTTAAGAGCAAATCTTTGAAAGACAAGTGTTTTAAAAAGATTAATTTTTTGTTTAAAGAAACGTTCTTTTGTTACAATGAACTTTACAATTTTATAGTTAAATAAAAACACTCTTCAAAATAGTTAAAAAGCGTTTTTTAAATGAAAATTAGTTTTTCTTTAATGAACAGTTAATTTCATTATTAAAAAGAATAGAAAGTCAATAAAATACAAAAAATAAATAAATAAATAAATAAATAAATAAAAGGTTGAGTTTCATCTTGAGGTGACATTTTTAAAGTCAATATGGTTACATGGAATAACTTTAGAAGAGAAGGTAAAATAAGTAAAAATGTTACAAAGGTTTAACACAACTCTTTTGTTTATTAAGTATAAATAATAAAGTTAGTGTGTAACATATTGTTGGAAAACAATTAACATATCTAGATTAGTGGCTTTTATTCATAGAAATAGAGAAGGTTTATTGAGATAAAAAAGCTGTCAATATAGGTTTTTAACGACCAGCAAATACTGATTTATTTGATGAATCTTGATTAGAGACGATATGTGATGAGTGGTTTTCAACGAAGAAAGATTTCCGGTATGATAAAAATTGGTTTTCAACGTTTGAAGCTTTCCAGTACGATGAAACAACCATCTTTGAGGGTAGCGTAGGAAATGGTGCTTCCATGTTTAGTACTTGAATCACTTGTCTCATAGATGGACGAGCTTTGGAATCAGGGTGCACACACCATAACCCAATGATCATCAAATGCTTGATTTCTTCTTCGTCAAAATCAGACCCTAGACGTGGATCAACCCCTTTTAAAAAAGTATCAGACCCATAGAGCTCCCAAACCCATCCTAATAACCATATTTGACTCTCTTGAACCTTGTATTCAAAGGGTTTTCTCCCGCACACTATTTCCAACACAACAACTCCAAAACTAAAAACATCTGATTCTTTGGTTGCCTTGCCAGTCACTACACATACAGGAGCCATGTAACCCTTGGTTCCAGCTAATGGTGTTGTTTGCGCACCTTTCTCGTGGTCAACCAATTTAGCTAACCCAAAATCTCCAAGTTTTGCATTAAAGTTCGAATCCAGCATCAAATTACTAGATTTAATATCCCTATGCAAAATGCATTGCTCGCATTCTTTATGTAGATACAACAATGCAGAAGCCAAACCATGAATAATTTTGTACCTCGTGCTCCAAGTCAACAAGCTCTTTTCCTTAAAAAGATGAGAATCTAAGCTTCCATTTTCCATATATTCGTATACAAGTAGGAGATTCCCTTTCTCGTGACACCAACCCATAAGCTTCACTAGATTTCTATGCCTTAGTCGGCTAATGATTCTTAGTCGGCGAGGTCTGTGTATAATCGGCTGTGGTGGTGGAGCAACAGGTATGGGTGTATCAGGCTGAGCTGGTGCTGGGTGGATAACAACTGGTGGTGGAGGTGATGATGGTGATGGGTCAGGTGTGGTATGAAGTCTACGGTGTGCTGGTAGGGTGACCCTCTTTCGAGGTGTGAACATCATAAGTGGCCCATCAGGGCGTAATCTGAACGGTCGGTGGGATGGTATGGTAGGTCTGGCATCGAGAACTGGGATGGTAGAGCGCCTAAGTGTCCCTACAGTAGGAATAGGCTCTGCATCTGGTGAATCAGGACAGTCAGCAGGCCTAGAGGGCCCTGCTACTGAAGGTGAAGCTGGGGTATAATCGGGTGTAACTGTCGGCGTATGAGTAACCTCCTGAGCTCGGGGTGTAAATACATGAACTGATGAGGATACCTCCTCATGATCTGAATACTGGTGAACACCACTCTCAAAGATAATCGGGGATGTGTAAGACTCTGTAGATGAAGGGGCATAGGCAACTGAATGAGGAATGGACTCCTCCCATCCATATCCTGCCTCTGCTGAGTCTGCGACAACCTCTATCAAATC
>WOUH02000045.1:1822946-1838415 GCA_009936405.2 Stevia rebaudiana | reverse complement strand
TTGCATGATAATTACATTGTTATGAATGTTTGTTTTTATCTCGAGGTTGAAAGCCTGGTTACGAACAGTGGCGGACCCAAGATTTTTTTTCATGGGGGACGAAAAAATTTTAGGGTCGTTTAAGTATCGATATATAATAAATTTTCTATTCTATTTGGGCCGATTTAGGTTGAATCAGGTCGGGTCTTGTTAAAAAAAAACATTCAGACAAAATCTCATATCCAAAACATAATGTGGTATTGGTGGGTTTGGTTTGATTTATTAAAATTTATAATGAACGTATTTATTGTTGATAATGGTGTGTTTGGTTCGTTTATTATATAAATTAATAATGTATGCATTTGAACTTATTTTAACTGGGTTGATATTGGCATTTTTCAACTTGGATTTTAATGTTTTATAACTAAAAATAGAACTTAAAATTGGATTGGGGACGGAATGACGATCACAAATTTTATGGAGGTCGGTCGAGATTTTAACATATATATACCACTGAATTATTTTTTTCAAGGAGGGCGGCTGCCCCCTTGAACTCTTAATAGGTACACCACTGGTTACGAATCATGCTCGAGCTTTAATATTATAGCTATAAAAAACTCGTCTTAACAAGTTTAGGCTCGAGTTAACTCATTTACACGAAATATTTTTCAAGAGTGTGTCCACTCTTGCATGATAATTATTACATTGTTATAAATGATTTTGTTTTTATGTTTGAATCGTTTGACCGTACGAATACCGACAACCGGTTGCAGTTGCAGGTGGTGGGTGAAATGTTTATCCTTTTATACATGTAATAAGTTTTATATGGGATTTGCATGTTATGACCGAAGACCGACACCCGTCAAAGCACTTGTTTCAAGCCAATCAAAGAAATTGGCATTAATCTTTTCTTCAATTGTTTGATTAAAGTCGTTAAAAAACTAACATGATCCTTTTTTTTTTCCAGGATAAAAGAAACCATATTTAAAGACTTACCGAGAGTGGCTTTAACGGCATCCATATATGTATAGTTTCTGGTGCCGGTAACAGGATCCGGTGACCGGTAGCAATCCGTCAATATGAGGGTGTTCAACATAGTGATGGCCGAAAACAAAACGAGGGTTGTGAATCCCACGATCCAACCGAGTTGAGCAAAACACCATGCTAACGATAACACTCCTGACCCAATCACCGCGGTTATAATATGCGCGGTTGCACTCTCCCAAGTCCCTTTGTGAGAAAATCGTAAGAAACGTTAAAAAAACTATACGCGATCTAACAAAAAAAACATGATTCGATCGTCTTACCGGTTCGTTTTATCCTTCCATCGTCGTCATACTCCTCGCCATTGAGGTATCCGCGTTCTGTGATGGAAAGACTCGAACCACTTTCCATATTCTTCATCTTTTTTTGGAAAACTTTGATTAGAAAAAAGATGAGTTGAGAGGGTACTTATATTCTTGTTTGGATCCGTCATTGAGGGAAACACTTTGAAGAGTATTTGTAGTGTGTCAACAAGTGTTTGAAGTGTTTGAAGGTGTCTTGGTATGGGACTAAGGGCATCCATCAATTAATTGCAATAGGTTTAATAAAATATAATAATATAATAAAATAGAGAAAATTAACCAGTTTTATTTTAATCTAAATCCACGGACAACAAATACATACTTATATAGTTAGAAGTTTGAACTTGCGTGTAGTGACGCATCAACTTTTGTTTGTCATCATCATTTACGAGTTGGGACAGATGATAGTACATAAACATATGTTACGACTGCTTGACTCGCATTGCATCGTACCAGCGTGTTAGGTTTTGTTGGAGAGGAAAGGACGCCTCGTTTACAATGCGCAAAAGTAAATTACACTAAATTTAACATTGTTTTAATTATTTTTGTGAAAATAATGTTAAAACGAAAGGTTGACGGGGCATCATGAGTGTGAGGTGTCATTAAAAGTAGTCTTTCTATTCCTACGAGTAGACTAAGAAATAGAGACAAAGTGGTGGTCAATGGTAGTGTAAAAGGAATAGAAACTTCAATTCATATATTTGAATATTTGATTCAATATTTGGTTCAAGGTAGAGACAAAGTTATGTATGAAAATTAGATTTTAATAATCCATATTTTGATGGGTTGACCGCTGGCAGTTCCACCTTCAAACTTGTCCCTCAACAGTCCCTACTTTTGACATATTTTCCTACACCAGACCCCCATCAAATATACACTAACGCCGTTAAGATTCCGGCCAAGACACGGTGGTCCGGCGGTGGTTTCGGTCAAAATTCCGGCCAAGTTGAGATAATCTCACTAATCGACTCCTCTCGACGAGCTCTACAACTTTCTCTTCTTGACCAACTCATGATTCGGAGTTTAAGTGGGTGAAAACAGCGGTTAAAGTTCTGTAAGACTTAACGGTGTTAGTGTATATTTGATGGGGGTCTGGTGTAGGAAAACATGTCGAAAGTGGAGACTGTTAGGGGAACAAGTTTGAAGGAGAGACTAGCAGCTGCCAACCCATCAAAGTATGGATTATTAAAATCTAATTTTTCAAGTTTTTATCATAAACTAAAACACAACCTGAATCTGAGAACGCTGCCAGTGTTTAAAACACCCACCACCCTAGTGTTTAAAACCTACGTAATTCTAAAAGTATTAATAAGTATAATCATTTACAGAAATAAGCCATCTTTATAATTTTTTGTTTCACGAAAAGATTTTAAAATAGTTTCCTAACAAGCCTCAGATCAACTGATTATAAACAGAATCAATAGTTTGAGTTTCACTTAGAGCAATTTCAGGTGATCCAGAGGTTTACCAGTGAGCCTACGGGTGGTGGTTTTACTTTGAATTAATGGACGACGACTGTATATTTATAGGTGGCGCCCTTCTACAAAAGGAAAGTCAATGCCTATAAATTAATGGACGACGACTGTATATTTATGGACGTGTGTCAGACGACTACAGTCGTTTATGCATTTACATAGCATGTGTCACCTTTCTATTTGGTTTAATCGTGGAGGCCGTCCGTCAATTTACAGGTGTACGCCTATATATAAGTGGACATTTGGAATTTGTTAGGTCAAATATTTATTTTGGGTAAAGTTTGATAAAAATATACAATTCGGGAATTTTCTCATTTTTTAGACCGTTTAAAAAAGTTTTCTGATAATAATATTTGTTTTTTTAAGAGCAAATCTATCGTACTCTTAAATTATACCTAAATACTTAATTTGTCAGGGATTCAACCGATTACCTCATATTATAAAAGGGAAGCCTCTACCACGTGTGATAACCCTACATTAAACTATAATAATAATAAAAACATTTTTTTACACCTCGTTTTGTGGTCAAATGGTGTGGATTCCAAGTTACATTAATTAGTACTTTTATAAGGAGGTTGATTTTAATTTTCTGTCTGATCACCCAACAGATATATACAATAGCTTCAAGATAAGTCAAACATCAACTCATCAAGATCGATAAGCTATACGTATAGTTATGTTTTCTTAATCTTTTTATAAACAGCTAAAAGTAAATATAATCCGCTTGTTGAACTCGAACTCATGATCATGTTAATTATTGAACTAACACCAACTTAACTGCGTTGTCCGTTGAGCTAAACACTCATCAGGTATACGGTATACATAAAAACTAGACGAGTCTTGCTACTTTTTTGTATTTTTGTTTAATTATATTTTATTAGTAAAAACAAAAATAAATCATCGGCTGTTCTCAACCGGATTTAAACCCACAATTTCATTGGTTTAAAGTTTTCGTTATTGTGGCTTTGTCACAATGATTTTATTTCTCTAAACCCGTTTGAAATTTTTACTTTTTATTATATCTACTATATATGTTCTATCACAAATTCTTTGTAAAATAGATTTATAAATTTTCTATCGGCCTTCATTTTTTCTCCATACAAAAGTTAAGAATGGGTTTTGCATGCCATTCGAAATTCTAGATTTAACATAATGTTATTTTATTTAAATTTATTGTGAAGAAGAAGCGTTTTTGGATACAAATTCAATGCCTCATAAAGTGTGCAGCCATGCATAGAAAAAAAAAATACATATTTGAATTAATATGATATGATATCTACTAGTAAATATTTTGCCACTTGTCAGATATTATTCACTTATCACTTATCATATTTCTAAACCTCCTATCTTTTTAAAAAAATATTTCAAAAAATTATGTTGATCTTATTACTTTTCTTCATTAATTTCCATTTTTTTTAAATTGATTATCAATCATGTGCTAAACTACTTACTATTAGTATCCAAATTTTAGGTAAGAGGATTATTATAACTTACATCACAATGATAATTATAAAATGATAATTAACAGAATACAAAAATTATTCTGTATAATTTAAGACAAAAGATTCAACCATTGTTTCAATGATTTATATATTTGAAGTTAACGTGTTCATATTAGTTAAATTGTATTATCATATTATTTTCTATGTATTTTAATAAACAATAAGATTTGCTTGATTCACTATAAAAAAAAGGAATCTTTAACTTTTTGTGTATTTTTTTAATAATATACTAAAGCATTGCATCATACAAAGAGAGTAATTCAGATAAGAAGACTCACAATGTTAAATGATTTTAATGTTTTTAAGAATGATTATATTTGAAGATTTGAATCATCAGTAAGTTGCGTCAACATGATCGGGAGATACCAGATGATGACCATTCAATTGAAATGATCCTAATAGACGATCAGGTTTATCATAAGAATTAGTTTGCCACTATCAGATAAAAAAGATTCAATTTAGATCTAAACGATGATAATTTAGCGTTGCTATATATTTTGTAATGATAATAGATAAAAGCCAACAACGATTACTTGAAGGGTTAGCTTGTATTTGAAAGATCCACTCTCTACTAATAAAAAACTATATGTTGCATTGTGTAAAAATAAGAGTAGAGATGAACTTAAGCTACTAATTTTAGACAAAGTTACAATTAGCTAATCAAATGTCTTGTACAAGTAAATATTTGAAAGTTTATAAACATTTGTTATAACTTTTTGTTTTTTATTTATTTAATTTAATATGTAATTTTACGTAAGAGAATGTAAGGGATGAATTAATCATTTATAACTTTCTTCTACATAACTTTGTTCTGTTATGTTAACACATTACGACTGCATAGTATGTAATTTTGGCTCTACTCTTTCTTATTTTGTGGACATATTGCAAATCTAATGTTGAAAAAATAATTTAGTTAGCCCGATTATCACACGGGTTAATAACCTAGTTTATGCTAAAGAAGTAATGGGGTTTTATCAAGATATATTTGGCTTGGATTCGTACTCTTGATCACAAATATTTAAAATAATATCCTTTAATCCGAAAACGGTAAGGCTGGGTGTAGTGCCTCGTGGAGGGGGCGAGGAGGATGACATGGCAACCCATCACGTCTGGAACACCATTATGGTGGGGGCGTGGTGGTGGTAGGCGTTGAGGAGACCACGGCGTGGGGGCATAATTGATTTTTTTTTCATCTATTAACTAATCATTATATATCATCTCATCATCTTACTTTTTACCTATCACAGTCACCCTCACTCACTCACTACACCTATAAATCATCACTTAGGTGATGATACCCACTATTCTACGTGACGCATACGTGTCACTGACACGTCATCACCTTCACGGACCCATTACGCATAGTCTAATATAAAACTATGCAGTTTCATTAAATAGAAAAATATATTTTAACTGTTGATCAAGGGAGAAATAATATACCTTTACAAATCCCTTGTATAATAGTTGAGAATGAGAGAAAATAGAATAAAAGATCAAGGAAGAAAACTTATATCATCGTACTACAAACATTTGTTTATAATTTAATAGGTTATATAGATGTTTATATGGGGTTAAAACATGGAGAACATATAATTCTATCCTATTTATAAGATATCAATGTTATGTACAATATTTTACATAAGGTGCATCTTATTACGCATACTTAGAAAGGTTATTGTATTGTAATAACTTTCACCTATTGACTGTATTACACCAATCTAAGGAAATTCTTATCAACATTTTCGACTTCAACTTACAATATTTTTCGTTAACACTCACGAACTAACTGAAATAAGCTCATCTTTTAATTCTCCATCAACCTTTTCTTTGTTTGAAAGTGTGGAGTGTTAATAAATATTTCTTTGTCGTACACAAGTATAGAGAGATAAATTTATGTGAAGACAATTAAACAAAAACATCAAATTATCCACTCTAGACACCAAAGAGATCAGTTGGCAAAAATGCATGAAAAACAATTTGTTCATGTTTTCTAATTGACAATCAAGCATCAATCCCTAATTAAACACTTTGAACACATAGGTATAGTTATAAAACAAAAGCATCATACCTTACACAGATACTAGAAACAATAATCAAGCATCATACATCAAACAGATTCAAGAAACAATACCAGTAGTAGACATTACATATAAAAATTAAACATACGTCACACAAACACAAACACAAACACAAACACAAACACAAACACAAACAATCATCCTTCACAATCCAAACACACAAACATAAACATAAAACGGTCGAATCTAGTACTCCTCACCGTCATCACCCTCATCTTCAGCACCCTCAGCACCAACCTCCTCATAATCCTTCTCCAAAGCAGCAAGATCCTCACGCGCTTCAGAAAACTCACCTTCCTCCATACCCTCACCCACATACCAATGCACAAAAGCGCGCTTCGCATACATAAGGTCAAACTTATGGTCAATGCGAGAGAACACTTCAGCCACACTAGTCGAGTTAGATATCATACAAACCGCTCTCTGAACCTTAGCAAGGTCTCCACCAGGAACAACAGTCGGTGGTTGGTAGTTGATACCGCATTTGAAACCCGTAGGACACCAGTCAACAAACTGGATGGTTCGTTTCGTCTTGATGGTTGCAACAGCAGCATTAACGTCTTTCGGGACAACATCACCGCGGTACATTAAACAGCATGCCATGTATTTACCGTGGCGCGGGTCACATTTAGCCATCATGGAGGACGGTTCGAATGCACTGTTGGTGATTTCAGCAACTGATAGTTGTTCATGGTACGCCTTTTCAGCTGAAATCACGGGCGCGTATGAGGAAAGCATGAAGTGGATCCTTGGGTAAGGGACCAAGTTGGTTTGGAATTCAGTCACGTCGACGTTTAAGGCACCGTCAAACCGCAAAGATGCAGTTAAGGATGAGATAACCTGAATCAAAATCATTATAAACAGGTCATTAGCTGTGAGGAAAATAAAATAAAATAAAAACTGAAACATAACCGAAAAAACAAAATAACCAATTAAGAAAGACCAAAGTAAACTAATAGAAGGTTCAGTTTGCTTTTTTCGAAAAAAAACACAAAATTTATTGTTCTGTTTCGGTTTTGGATGAGAAAAAAACCAGAAAAACCAACAGAACCAAAACATATAAAAATGTAAAAAAATTATTCATATGTTTACCTACTTAAAAAAAATGCTTATATTGTTTTGAGAAAGTATTTAACAAAAAAAACAGTGTAGTTTAAAAATTTTAGCACCAAATTTGTATAAATCAACCAAACAATTATTTTAAAAAAAGCCCAAAATTTTCAAGGCCAAATTTGTCAACAAAAAAAGCATTGTAAAAAATAAAAGCCATAAAACCAAAACAAAACAGTTTTCAAAAACACAACCCGAATTTTGTTTATTGGTTCAATTGGAGCTCAAAACCAACGCAAACCAACTCATGCACACCCTAAATGTCATAAACTAAGATGACCTAAATTATTTAAAGCACATCTTTGGCTACCTGAGAAACGAGGCGATTGAGGTTGGTGTAAGTAGGACGCTCGATGTCCAAAGATCGCCTGCAGATATCATAAATAGCTTCATTATCAAGAAGAATGGCAACATCTGTATGCTCCAAAAGCGAGTGGGTTGAGAGAACACTGTTGTATGGTTCAACAACAGATGTTGAGACTTGTGGAGACGGGTAAACCGTAAAACCGAGCTTTGATTTCTTTCCGTAATCAACAGAAAGTCGCTCCAGAAGCAGTGAACCCAAACCAGAACCGGTACCACCACCAACCGCGTTAAAAACAAGAAAACCTTGAAGACCAGTGCAGTTGTCAGCAAGCTTCCTGATTCGGTCCAAACACAAGTCAACAATTTCTTTCCCAACTGAAACAAAAGTACAACATGGTCAATGTTCTGTCCAATGTTTAAAAAAATGCAAATGAGATGATTTTGTATGGTGAGAGACTGATAGATTGATTCATACTTGTGTAATGACCGCGAGCGAAATTGTTGGCGGCATCTTCTTTGCCACTGATCAGTTGTTCGGGGTGGAACAGCTGGCGATAAGTACCGGTTCGCACTTCATCGATCACAGTTGGCTCAAGATCAACAAAGACGGCACGTGGGACATGTTTGCCTGCACCGGTTTCGCTGAAAAAGGTGTTGAAGGCATCATCACCTCCTCCAACTGTCTTGTCACTGGGCATTTGTCCATCAGGCTGCAAAGAGCATCAAAGAACTATTAACATATATATAACTTGAAAATAGTCACCGAAACAGTTTATTGAGAACTTGAGTTATAAAACATGTGAAATAGTGTCAATTGGTGTTCTTTTCCTTCAAACAATCTTAGATCGACAAAAGCAATTACTTATCCAATGGCAGATTAATCAATCGAGAAAAGAAGCAAGTGAAGATGCAAATTTGACTGCAGATCCATGATGAAAATTGCAACTAATGTAAATGGAATCTGTAATTTCCACTAATAAATGTAAAATTATATGTTCCGACATCATGTGAAACACAGATCTGTGTATATGTACTACAAAAAAAAAAAGCAATTTCGACTAAAAAGGCATCATATAAACGATAAAGAAAACCAGACCACACAGATCTAATTTATAAACAACAGATCTACGACTAGCTTCACTGCAAAAAATCAGATCTTGCTAACTGCTGTAAAATGTAACCTATACTTTACTGTTATAATCTTAGATCTGAAAATGAGCAGAAATAAACTTGAGACATAAGCAATTAATCTATTCAATGCCAGATTAATCCATCAAAGTATAAAAAGAAGGCGAATTTGTTCACAGATCGACGGCAAAAAGTAGCTAAGCTGAACGTACTCTATATTTTCCAGCTAACGAATGTAAAATTAAACCTTAGAACACGAAATAAACGTAGATCTGTGTGATCTATGATCGAATAAAGTGATAAAGCGAACCTGAATGCCATGCTCAAGGCAGTAGAGTTCCCAGCATGCATTTCCGACCTGAATTCCGGCCTGACCAATGTGGATCGAGATGCACTCTCTCATTTTCGCCGGTGAATTGACTTGCGAAGAAGAAACTAGAAAATGAGGATTTGATTGCTTAGAATCAAAAGGCGTTTATCAAGACGCCTTCAGATGCAATTGAGATGCGTTTCAGAATTCTAGGGTTTGATTATTTATAACACGAAGTGGAGTAAGTGGGGCGCCAACTGTGGTTAGATTAACTTGAGTACTTGACTATCGGTTAACAGTTTGATTTTAACTTATTTGCCGCCTGTTTTTAGCTTTTCAATTTATTCTCCCATGTTTAATGTTTAATTAAACTAAAAACACCCTAGTTATAATATTAATTAAATAATTTTTAATATTTAAAATTTTTATTCGGCTAGCAAGTGACTAAAACCCCACCAGAAAACACCAAAAGAAACACCGAATGGTTATGTGTCAATTATTGATCGATTTTATACGATTAGGAATGTATAATTTAACATTAATCACCAACCATTATAGTTGCGGTTCAATTATTGATCATGTACATGAAAATGATTTTTGAACCACCATAGTAAGCAAGTGGTAACATAATTTTTTCCATAGCCTTGTAGTATATGCTTGTTGCACAATTAGTCCATACAAATTTCATAATTAGCAAATGACAACAACCCTTATCTTTTCATATCTTCATCAAATACAAGGGTGAAGTGTTTTACGTGCAAATGTTTTTAATTGATATCATATGAGGCTATGAGTTACAAGTTTATCATTTATTATATATATATATATATATTACATTAAAAGGCCGGTTTATAAAGAAAAAAGGTGGTTTTTGTATAAAAAATTTACCAAAACAAGTCAATGAATCATGCAACTTACATGTATATAACAATTTCGATTAGATCACCCCTTGTAAATCAAATAAACAAAATTGGTTAGATTGAACTTTATATAGAAGCGTAAAATATCAATTAAGTAAAATTAACCATTGAAATTAAGAAAATGAATTAAGTATGCGACATCTCTATTCATCTACTGAATGTATTGTGAGTTTTTAAATGAAATAACATCTTTTATTATATTATATGTTAAGCTATTAACTACAAGTAGATGAATTATTTGGAGTTGATTTTAGATACACACCAAAACGATCAATTTATTTAATTGTTTGAACTTTATGCAAATAGAGGTACATTATTTTGACTTTAGATACACATAAAAACGATCACGATCATCACTCATATTCAGAAATGCTAAAAGTCACTGGCTAACTTGTGATTATGGAGATTGCAATTTCTTCCACAATTGCATGCAACATTGCGGTATACCAATTAGACAACAATCTCTGCAAGTGCCATCCGGATAACATATGTCATAGTCAATATGGTAATTCTTAGAAACTGTCTCTGGACTCGCCGCCAATTCTTTGTCAGCCAAATCACATGAAACTGCAAATTATAATTCATTAGCGTACGTGAACTAAAATTAAAACGCATGAAATAATATTAGAGACAAATAAGATATTTAAGGTTACCTAGGACGAAAAGATATAACATTACGATCACTAGCGCCATCTTCAATGATGTTTTTACCATGTTTTTAAAGATCACAACACAAGTAAGAATTCTTGATGTTGTACTTAAATCACTGTTTATTCCTCGATTTATATAGTGGATTCCGGAAAAGTTTTACATTCACCTGGCTATAAATGCTGATAAATTATATAATACACATCCCTTTTTAAGTTTAAACATTAATGCTGATCAAAATGCAAATACTCATTAATACTCAATTTAATGGTCCAAATTTATATTTTTATTATATTTATTTGTATACTTATTAATTATTGTAACAACAACTTTATAATTTTTTGTCCGAACCCTTAACTTATTTTAAGGAAGGAAATCTTAAATAACAAATATCTCAAAAAATATGGGCAATACTCGGACTTCTTCCACAACCGTTGTATAATCTTTCAAGTAGTCTGTTGGAGCTTCTTTACGAGTCTCGTGGGTGCTTAGTCAGCATTTAGTAACCTACTACAAGTTTCAGTCAACAAAGAAGGAAAAAACAACTTTTAATAGCAAAATATCCCTGGATGGTCATGATACCGAACATACCCATGATATTGACCATATTTGGGGTTATCGAAGCCAAATCTAAATTTTAACAACTCTGTTAGTTTATATACTTTTAATAAAAAATAACCTTGGAATGGCAATTTAATCAAGTTTTAAAAATATTACACTATTATCCACCACGGACTAGAAATTTAGAACTCTTGACCTTCAAAGGAAGAAGCAACTTATAACACACCAATGCATTATTGAGTCAATGTCCTTTCTTGCTTCAAAGTTATATTATTCATGGTATGAGGTATACCATATACTCGTGCGAGTGATAGAATTGTGAAAATAAATTGACTGTCGGATATCTCACACACATGTGATTTGATCACATGAGAGTCACGTTAGAGTTGTATACTTTTTTGTGTGAGAGTGATGTGAGTATTAATTTTTTTTATATATAAGTAAACTTGATTCACAAAATATACAAAACATAATATTAATATTAAACTAAGATTGAAAATTACATAACTCAGGACTTTCACCTTCCAATGCGGAATGTTCAAATCCGTTTGGAGGCAGTTTGAAAGACATTAAGTGATTGATCAACTCTGGATTTAACCCGGGTTTGATTCTGATGGGGGGCGAAGGTTTACCCATTCCACGGGGTTTTTGCGCATCTGATGTCGTCGTGGATTCTCACAAAGGTCGAGTAGTCGACCTTGCTTACATGCCACGAAAATGAGGGATAGACGTGAAAAAAACGTCGTTAAAAAATGTATTTAATTTATTCAAATCTAACAATTCTTTAGCATATAACTTAAATGATTTCATTTCCAATACAATTTGTCACCCGATCAAGTCAAGCTGGTTAACTAATAGATCTGTAATAAAACAACTAGCAACTAACAACACAAAATACCTAAATAATTATGTGCAATAAAGAAGAAGAACAAGCATAGAGCTTAGAACCAACTAACCAGTATCACATAATGGCAGAAGTCAAATTCGAATGCCACAAATCAAATAATGGAGTCGAATTCAGCAACCAAGCAAACATGTAGCACAAAATTACATGGACCACCTAAAAAATTAGGCTTGAAGATAAGAGTTTTAATTTTGGTAATTGGGCCGGCCCTGAAAACAAATTTGGGCCAAACCGGTTTGTGGAGCAAGATCGGTTCAGAACCTGTTTGAAAAGGCAAACCCATCTCCGGATAGACTTCATCCGGTGTTCGTATATCTCTAGTTTTCTACAACCATAATATTTGCAAAACTATTTAATGTGGGGTTTCAACATCCTTGTCATTTCTCGTCAATCATCCTCTCGCTTACATCTGTATCATTTCCATAACTTTCTAGACCAATCTCCCATCAATTCAAAACCACCATGCTTCCACTCTGTAATTCTCACCTCGAACAATTCAACAAACCATCCAACAATGGCCGCCAATGCCTCCATTCCAACAATTTCGCACTCAATTTCCCCAAAATCTTTCAGCAACCCACGCATCAAATGCCTCTTCAAACAACCTTCTCCTCACAAACCCCATCTTTCATTCAATTTCACTCTCTGCAACACCAAAAGACTGAAGATTGCAGTCAAATCCCAGAAAGAATCCGAAGATCAAACAGTAACAGTGGCTTCGGTTGAGCACGAAACTGATGAAAGTCATACGGGATCTAAACTGAACCACGAAATTGGAGATGATGGTGGAGAGAATGAGGAGCAACAAGAACTCGATTGGAAGAGTGACGAAGAGTTCAAGAAATTCATGGGTAATCCTTCGATTGAGGCTGCGATTAAGCTTGAAAAGAAACGAACAGATCGCAAGTTAAAAGAACTTGATAGAGAAAGAAGCAGCGATAATCCGATCGTCGGGTTGTTTAATCGTCTGGTTCGTGATAATTTATCGAGAGAGAAGCAGAGGCTGGAATTAGCAGAGCAGAGTTTCAAAGCTCTTGATCTCAACACAGTAATTACCTTTTTTCCAATTTAAATCATGTTGAATTCATCTTTAAACATTTAGAATCAGTATTTGGGTATCACAGTTCTCCGGTAGAGATTAGACCTGAAAATTTTATTGATATCCATGTGAATTCTTTTTAATTATTACAAATTTGTTAACACACTGTACAATTTGAATGACAGTTGAAAAGCTGTTTTGGTTTTACAACGTTTTTCGCGACGGATGTTAGAAGATTTGGCGACGGAGGGATCTTTATTGGAAACTTAAGAAAACCCATTGAAGAAGTTATCCCGACACTCGAAAAGAAACTATCGGAAGCTGCAGGTCGGGAAGTTGTTTTATGGTTCATGGAGGAAAAGAATAACGATATTACAAAACAGGTAACCCGAATTCTTAATCACATGTTCTTACTTTTATTTAATTCGATGTTTTCGGTTCTAGATTTTGTTGTTCTTATAAGTTATAACTTATAAGACAGTTTTGTTTCTTGTTTTGATTTGTATTAAGGTTTGTGTGGTGCAACCGAAATCGGAGATCGATCTGCAGATCGAGTTAACCAAATTGAGCACACCATGGGGGTACATTAGCGCGATCGCGTTAGCGGTTACCACTTTCGGGACGATTGCTTTGATGAGTGGTTTTTTTCTTAAACCCGATGCAACGTTTGACGACTATCTAGCAAACGTTGTCCCGCTCTTTAGTGGCTTTCTCGCCATTTTAGGTGTTTCAGAGGTACTTTGCGTATCGTTTTTGTCAAATATATCTATTCTTATAAAGATTATATGAATATGAATATATGATTGAACATCGATTTTGACTTTAGCAGTCAAACTAACGTTAGCGTATACCACGTTGTGCAGATAGCTACTCGGGTAACAGCAGCACGTTATGGAGTTAAACTCAGTCCTTCGTTTCTCGTCCCGTCTAATTGGACGGGATGTTTGGGAGTTATGAACAATTACGAGTCGCTTCTCCCAAACAAAAAGGCGTTGTTTGATATTGCAGTAGCGCGTACAGCTAGTGCTTATTTGACTTCATTGGCACTTGCAGTTGCTGCTTTTGTTGCTGATGGTAGCTTCAATGGAGGCGATAATGCTCTGTAAGTTATAAGTTTCTGTTGCTGTTGTATACCGTTTGTTTTCAGGTTGTATTGTATACGCGTTATGATTGCTCATCGCGTGTTTGTTGATACGCAGGTACATACGACCGCAATTCTTTTACAATAACCCGTTGCTTTCGTTCATCCAATTTGTTATCGGCCCGTACACAGACGATCTTGGAAATGTGTTGCCTTATGCAGTTGAAGGTGTTGGGGTTCCTGTAGATCCTCTTGCATTTGCAGGACTTTTAGGTGAGTTTCTTTGTAGTGATTCTATTAATGAATCATGAATGATGTTTAAGGGTGTGAACTCATGACACTGACACGTAGACATGTTACAAACCCGATATAAAATTCGCGGGTTTAGGTTTGGTATAAACGGGTTCGGGTTAGTTTCAGATTGATCTTTCGTAGCAAAATACGTGATTCATGTAATGAATTACATTGAATGAGCCAAAATTTCAAAAATAGAAAAGATTTTTTTGTAAAAAAAAAATAATATTTACACATAATTGTTTAATATACATTTGTATCTTTGGTTGTAAATTTGTAATTTTGAAGTATTAATCTGCAAAAACGTAAAAGAATTTGATTAAGCCCGTTTTTTTATCGAATATTCATGTATGTGACACGATATTTATGAAGATGTTAATCTTGATAAAGTATATTAAAGATTTAGTTTTAGATAATTATCAAGTGTTAGAATAGATAATTATTAATTATATTTAATTTGTTATTAGATAGGATTAATTTAATTTAGTTTCCTTGTTGGAGTAGGTTTCTTATTCTCCAAGGGTTGTCAGTTATAAATAGGGGTCAAAGGAGTCATTGTAATTGTCCCGATTTAATTATATACAAGAGTTGTTTAGGTTTGATCAATCAACGAGAGATTTTTGTGTTCGTATTATTATTCGATCAAGAGTCAATTGGTATCAGAGCACGGTGAAGCTCGAAGAACAAAAACCGGAGACGAAGATCAAGATCAATTTTAATCGGAGAGAAGTAGTGATTAAAAGCAATAAGTGGGTCCGGTGGATGCGTTTGATCGTGAACTAGATTAG
>WOUH02000045.1:1810277-1822846 GCA_009936405.2 Stevia rebaudiana | reverse complement strand
GATCCTAAATGGTTTTGTAGGTGTTTTCTCCAAACTGAGTCTAAGACTGATGTTATTGTGAATAATATGGCAGAAACCTTTAATGGTTACATTGTAAAGTCAAGATCAATGCATATAATTGATATGTTAGAAGAGATAAGGTTGGGAGTTATGAGCAGGTTAGTTGTCAAGAAGAATGAGATGTCAGGTAAGAATGTGGTTGTTTGTCCTAGGATTCAAACAAAAAAACTTGATAAAGAGAAAGATAGGGCTGCAAAATGTACTGTGTACCCTTCAAGCAACACTTTGTTTCAAGTCAAGTACTTTGATGATGTATCTGTGGACATAAGCAACAAAACTTGTACATGCAGGAAATGGGACTTAACAGGAATACCATGTTATCATGCTTGTGCAGTTGCAGCTTTCCTGAACAAAAATTCTGAAGAGTTGGTTCATAAATATTTGACCAAGGAGGTGTATCTAAAGTCCTATCAATACACTATACCTCCACTAGCTTCAGAGAAATACTGGCCAGTAGTTGATTTACCTTTGGACCCTCCACCAGTCAAGATTGGTCCAGGCAGACAAAAAAAAACAGGAAAAAGGATCCTCATGAGACAAAAAAACCTGGGAAGCTATCTAGGCATGGCATTTTTATGACTTGCAAAAACTGTCATGAAAGAGGTCATAACAAGAAAACCTGTAAGAATCCACCAACACCACAGGATAATCAAGTAACAAGGAAGAGGGGCAGGCCAAAAAAGTCAACACCAGCTTCACAGGTCCAATCTCAAGGTAAAAAAAGTCAACCACAATCAACACAAGCTGCACAAGGTTCCCAAGGCAAGCCTAAGAGGGGCAGGCCACCAAAGACAACTGTTGTACAAGCTTCACAATCAACACAAGCTTCTCAGGTGACTCAACAATCAGTTTCCAGGCCTAGAAAAATTGCAAAAACCACTAAGTAGTCCATCAGTCTAGTAGTTTGTTGTTTATGGTTTTGTAATTCGTTTTGGTGACAATGTTTTGTAATAGTGTTTTGGATGGTTGGTTTAACATTATGACTTTGGTTGTTTTGTAATAGTGTTTTGGCTAATGTTATGTCTATTTGGTATGTTTCGGATTATTTTTGTCAATTTGGTATGTTTGCGATTATTTATGTCTATTTGGTATGTTATGGCTAATGTTATGTCAAATACATTTGGTTAAATAACCATTACAGGATTACCAATCAAGGGATGTCAACAACCATTACATTAGTTTCAAAATAACCATTACATTGTCTAAAGAAAACGATTACAATGAAACAACTAACAGTCAAAAAAAGAACCAAAATGCTACTACTATACAAACAACAATGAAACATGCTTTCGTGGACATCATACTAGATGGTTGTCTCAAACTCTTGTTCTCTGCTTCTAGCTCCCTTTTCTCTACTTCCAATTCCCTTTTCTCTACTTCCAATCTTGCGATGATCATCTCAAGGTAATTATGATTGCTTTCATTTGTTACTACAGCATCAACATCTTGTTTCCACATGAAGAATTTACAATCAGCACGCTATAAAAGAAAATGGAATTAACAAACAACTGATTAGGAAAGAAAGGGATGTCAAAATCGAAGATGAAATCGTAATTTTACTTACAGGCCAAAGAGGACACCCATAAAATTGTTGACCTTGTCTAGAGCTTCGATTTCCAGCCACCCTACATATTGCAACTTGTTCGTGGTTACAATAAACATTACCATCGGTGCCAAGTCTAAAAATTTTAGTTTTTTTGGATCGAATTGCTGATGAAGAGGATGAAGAGGAACTCATGAGATCGAAGTGAAAGAGACGATCGATTAGGGTTCGTTGTGATTTCCAGGCTTGAAATGAGTTTATATAGGGTTAACAAGGTTTAAAAATGGTCAACAAAAGTGAATACACATCAGATGCCACGCAGATGCCACGTAGATAGACAGCTAACAGCGTTAGGGTTTTTTAACGGGGGGACCACTAATAAAAAAAAAAGACAAATGTGGGACCGTTGGGAATGATATTTTCAGGTGAGATTATTATTCGCCAATATCCAAAAGGTGAGATTATTTCAGTCCAATTTGCCTATCTTTTAAGTCGAATTGATCTAACAAATTTAATTTTAAAATAAACGGATCAGCTCTGTGATTATCTTATTTTATAAATATTCTTTCTTGTATAACAAGAATTAATAGATTAATATAGCTAGAATAATAAAATTTTGTGTACATTTGGTTAATTTAATTTAAGAATGACTTGAAGGAACATTTTTAAGTAACATTAACCGTACAGCTAGAAGCGTTATTTATATTCCATAATGACCCGATGGAACAACAATAGTGGAAGTTATATATCATTTAGTGCAATGAGCCCATAATAAATCACATTAGTTGCTACAATAAATACGTATTTTAAGAGAGGGGAAGTAAAAAATATATCTTGCTTCTTTTTAAGTAGAATAAGTATTATAATTTTTAATTAGGTTCTTAAAAGAAATTACTAAAGGACGGTTGAAATCCTGTCACACATGACTAACTTGAGATTAACTCCACGCCGATAAAAAGTGTGTTTTTTTTAACTTTTATTGATGTACTACTCGATTATTCTTTAGAAACATTGCACAAATTTTATGATAAACAGCTTTGGGTCAATAATGTGCATTTACGTTTCGATTATTATTCAATCACCTTTTGCAAACACACATATATAGAACACTTATATGACATTATCGAGTGACGTCTATATACAATCGATCAAAGCAATATTTCATTTACAAATGTACTTCATTTGAGATGTTATAAAATTAACACACGTTTTATAGCCTGAAAATATTAATTAAACCGTCTCACTTTTGATAAACATTATAAAATAAATAAATATGAATTTCCATTGAAATCCATATGTATACGTGTGCGGTGTGCATATAAAATGTTCTCTTCACCCAGTGGGGCCCGCTGACTTAAGAAGTGTCAGTTCTATTATGTTATTTTGAGTTTATCTAAAAAAATTGGTCGTTTTTAGCAGTTACTGGGTGAGCTAGTTGGCATGTGACAGTGGGCGGTTTAGTTGACTGTATTTGAAAACTTCCAGTCCTGTTTCTGTCATTGGAGTTAATGTAGAACATCGACATGGTTGAAAACTTATATGAAAACGATGCTTTGCAACAAGAGATTAGATAGAAAGAGAGACTTATTAAGAGAAATTCAAGAGTGTATAGAGAGAAACAAAGAGTTAGTGACAGGAAAAAGGATTGCAACTCAAGAGTTGTTTGGTAGGCTCTTAACGTATTTATTAAAATGTTACATCTGAATCGATCTTGGACACTGACTGTTTGTCCTCTTAATGGGTAATTTCATAAGTATACTGAATAATTCAGAGACTACCTTTGAATCAATCAGTCTTTTTATGGTTCAGTAAAGTTTACCAAATAACCTTTTACACTATTGAGTATTTGAGTATATCATAGTTCTCTTTGAATAAGCAAATTATGACCAACACGCGTTCCATGGCAAATGCTATTTGAATGAGATAAGACAACCTATATCATATCCATTAGTGAATCCTATTCTTCCACCTAAATCCTAATGCTATCTGTAAGCATAAAAAGGGTTGGTTAGGGCCAACGTAATTAATGGTGTGTTCATCGTCATAATAATATTATGCAGTTATAACATGCAGAGAAGAGATAGTGGATGGAAATAACCCTTCCTATTTTCAAGTATTCTAGTTATATGAGGTTAATAAAAGAACCCTTAATGGTTAATCTATCATTCTAGCTTTAGTAAGTTTAAATAATTAAATTGGATCCTACTAAGATGAGCTTATTATCACATTGGGCTTTAATCCACTCCATTTGGGGTTAAATACCTCTTCAGGCCCTCAAGTTTTTCTGTCTCGATCACAAATAAGTTCCAATAAAGAATCACAAGCAAATATACCTCACCTCCTTTTGTCTTAAAAAAAATACTATTACATTTCTAGCTATACACCAACTTAATCCAACATTATCAATTATTCACAACCTGGCGCTAAGGCCACAAGAAGTGGGGCTCAGAAAAGAGTGGGAAGAACTGGCCCCATTCGGGAACACCACCCCCCACTTTCGGGGTGGAAAAAATGGGGAAGCACACACCGGGTCTCACCGAAAAGAAGGAGAAGAGAAAAGGGAGAAATGGGGAAAGTGGGAAGAAATGTGTAAACGTGGAACGACACCGTGTAAAATGAAAAAAAGTGGGGAAACCCGAGAAAAGCTAATGTGGTGCTTACGTGAAAACAGAAAAGAGCGAGGAAGGGTGGGACAACTCCGTATGGTCTAAACCACGACATTTTAAGTAAGAACAACTAACATATTATTATATTCACTATTTTTTTAATACAGTTTTAAATTATATGATTTATGACGTAATCATACCCGTGTCGCTCTACGAGGAAAACATTGTCTATTTGTTTTATATCATGAAAAGATGGAGAGTGTGAAATCAATAGTTTGAGACAAAATAGGGAGAAGAGATTGGAGGGAAAAGGGAAAATATTTCGCGCGAAAACAGCGGTCTTTCTACCATCAACACATCCAATTTTCTTAACTCATAAACCGTCTCATCTACCGTCATCGGCTCGGAGTTCTTATCGGAACCACGCATCCACCATCACCACCGACTCACCTTCTATGTCTCACAAACTTTCAAAACCCTAGATTCATTCCTAGATCTGTTTCTGCTATCTGTTCTTCAACGAGGTAAGTTACTGAACTCATTTCTACTGACATTTGCATCTCTATACACGAATGTAAATGATAATCGTGTTATTGTGTGCTCGTGATAAATGTTAATTTTTAGGAACTTGGATTGTATATGTAAATGCATACACGAATGCCTATGTTCAACATGACATTGTGAACGATTTTGAGCACTAATTCGTTGCAATTTAGTAATCATGATTTTGAGTATTATGTTAAAGTAGGCTTTCACAATAGTGTCAATTATTATTCAATGATCATATTAGTTGCATTGCCTTGTATTTGTATATAAATGTCTTCACAGATAATTCTAAACTTCTTTTGATGTGTCTCATGCTTAAACACACATAGTCACACACACAATGACACAACCAACACATACATGTGTATATATGGATATATATATATAAGGTGCTGATTTATTCTTTTTTCTTTTAGTGTAGTAGGTTGCATTGCAGGTTCCTGCAGCATTATTGTTGCTTTCAAGTTTTTTTTTTGAAATCCAAGTAAAACTACTTTTGATATTTAAACATTGATTTGCGACTATGGATGATAAAAGGTTAGGAAATGGGGAAACTGTGTCGGAATTGAATTCCAATGGAGAAAAAGTTTTTAAAAATGATGAGAATTTAGAAAAATTACTTGAAGATGGATCAAAAGGTTCAAGTCCTGAACAATTGAATGCAAATCTTGAAAATGGAACAACAGAATTAAGTCAAACACCTGGTCAACTCAAGAACCGGCAATCTAGGAGAAAAGAAAGCATGATTACTAGAAGTCCTAGGGTTTTACGTTCAAGATCTCAAGAAAAACCTAAAGTTCATGAGGTGGTCGATGCTCCTTCACAAGATGCAGATAGCAAAGCAAAGAAAAAAAAGAGGATGAAGAAGAAGACAAAAAAAGATCATAATGATGAATTTTCAAAAATAAGAACACATTTAAGATATTTATTGCAACGAAAGAAATACGAGCAAAACTTTATTGATGCTTATGTTGGCGAAGGGTGGAAAGGGCAGAGGTTTGTTCTTCAATTCACACATTTCTTTTCATTATTATTAACATTATCAAGTGCTTGCATATTATTATTATTTAATTATTAATTATACTTTCCGGATGATTATAGTTTTAAGTGATTCCTGCTTATGGGTTTATTATTTTTTGACAAGCAGCCTAGAAAAAATAAGACCAGAGAAGGAGATTGAACGTGCGAAATCAGACATTCATCGTTACAAAGTCAAAATAAGAGATTTATTCAAAAAGATTGATACATCATGTGAAGAAGGAAAGATTCCAGAATCTTTATATGATTCTGAAGGGGAAATCGACAGTGAGGATGTAGGCTATTTATTTTTACAACCACCTTTTTCTTTTATATATATATATATTTTAATCTGATATTGATGACATTTTTCTATTTTTTAAAAATTTTTGGGCAGATATTTTGTGCAAAATGTGGACAGAAAGAAGTCCGACTTGATAATGATATTATTCTTTGTGATGGTGCCTGTGATCGCGGATTTCATCAATTTTGTTTGGATCCACCTCTATTGAAAGAACAAGGTAGTATCTCAATTTTATAATTTTTAAATAAAAGTTCATATTTCTACTTTGCATATTAAATTTTCGACTTTAAAAGCTTTCTGCAATTGCGGGTTGACTATGTTTGAGTACAAAACTCGTGGTTGTAATATCTCAACGGGGAAGTTTTTACCCGTTTACTACAAAATGGGTCAATTTGGGTAGTGTTTTATACTTTTATGTCTAACTGTCAAATGGGTTAACATTATTGTTTTTTTTTTAATTTGTAGTTCCTCCTGGTGATGAAGGATGGCTTTGTCCTGCTTGTGATTGTAAGGTTGACTGTGTTGATATACTGAATGATTACATGGGAACTGATCTTTCAGTTGAAGACAGTTGGGAGGTCGGTTAGTTAAAAAATTAATTTTTAATTTACGCAATCTGGAATAATAACAGTTTGATTTTGAGTTATTATTATCTGTTTTTTGATTGCAGAAAGTTTTTCCTGAAACTGCAGCCTCTGGGGATAATTTAAATGATAATTTAGGGCTTCCATCTGATGATTCTGAAGATGATGATTATAATCCTGATGGTCCACAATTAGAAGTTGAGGTAGATGCAGAGGATTCCAGCTCTGATGAATCTGATTTCTCTTCTGCATCTGAGGATTTGGGGGATTTTGCAAAGAATGATCAGTTTTTAGGGCTTCCTTCTGAAGATTCAGAGGATGATGATTTTAATCCTGATAAACCAGATTCAGATGAAGAGGGTAACATGGGAAATTCTAGTTCTGATTTTACATCTGATTCAGATGATCTTGGTGACATAAGGAATGAAGTGACATCATCTGATGTTCAAGAGCCTGTAATGTCTCAAGATGAAGAAAAGTTAATAGAAGCAGATGTGGAAAATGACGATTTTGGCCCTATAACTGCAAAGAGAAATGTTGAAAGACTCAACTACAAAAAGCTATTTGATGTAAGTCAGCCACCTTATAAATTATACTTGCTGCATATTGGTGGTGGTTTTGACCCGTTTACTTTAAATGGGTCGACTTGGGTTGTATTCACGTCAAAGGGTCATTTTTGGAAGAAAAAAAATTGGTTTATTTTCTTTTATTATATTTTATTTTTTATTTGTTTTATCATATTTTATTTTATTCTGCTGCGTTGTCTTTGCAGGAAACATATGGAAATATTTCATCAGATTCAAGTGATGAAGATTTTTTTGAATCTGAAGCTCCAAGTAGACGGAAAAGTAATAAAAGAGAAACTGATAATAAATTAAACACAAAACAGAATCAAAATGAATCTACACCAGTAAGCAAAACCCGTAAGAAATTAGATGTTAATGACACGAAATTAGTTGTTAATGACACAAAATCAGTTGTTAATGACACAACTAATTCTCCAGCAAACAATGGTTCTAGTGACAAAAATAGTAACAACAAATCATCACATAAAAGAATCGGGGAAGCTGCTACTCAGGTATGTTCATAATAATTATTATTTAATGGTAATAGTATTGATAAAATTCATTTTGTTAATCATCTTATAACTCACATTTCCCTTTTTTTATTACTTGTTTAGAAACTTTATGAAGCTTTTAAGGAAAACCATTATCCTGATCGCAGTGTCAAAGATAATCTGGTCAAAGAGTTGAATCTCACACGCAATCAGGTCAATATAACTAACATTTAACCCAAAAAACTAATAATTCTTCTACTTCATTATTTTACATCATTGTGTTATTATTGATAATTTAATATTTTTAAACAGATCAGCAAATGGTTTGAAAATGCCCGTTGGCGGTTTAATCACCCTGAAGGACATGCTAAATTAGTCAAATCACCTCCAAAATCTGCAGAAAAATTAGTAATAAAACAGGCAAATGAAGTAAACTCTACAACTCCAAATTCTAAAAAGAGAAAAACAAATGCGGATCATCAAACGTCTCAAACGAATTCATCTGACCAAACTATTCGTAGAAGTGGGCGGGCTCAAGCTAAAAAATTGTGACATTTGTTTTAAAAGCTAATTACAGTTTCAGTTTTGATCTTTCATTAAGGATTTAATTATAAGATTCACCAAAATGACAACTAGTCATGAATTTTTACTTTAACATAAATATGGTGGCAACATTCAAATGATTGAGTCTAAAAGTTAACATTATCTAAAATGGTGGATTTTACAATTGTTCTGTTTTGGCGGAGTGTTGTAGCTGTTTTAACTGTTTGTCACAAGACTCACAACCATGTTCCTTTTGTTTACTTCTACATTAATTTTTTTTATAGAACTTATTTTTGTCAACACAAAGAAAAGTAGAGATTTTTTCAAAGATAGGGTTGTAGACCAATGAGTCAATTTCTGAGTGATTTTAGCTAAGTTGTAAGACCACATATGATGGTTGATGCTCGCGTAAGTTGGTTTTGTGAACCAGATACCGTTGTTGACTCTGAATTTACTTTCCCTACGTTATTTTGAATAAATTTGTTCTTGAATCAAAGGTATCTTTGCTAGTGGTCTTTCAGTCTTATTAACTAGGATTATGATAGGTACGTTTATAAATATAAGGTTTATTTTTATCTCACCTCGGTAGTACCTTCTATTGAGTAAACCGCTATAAAGTGAACTTTAGGTATTGTTCTTTTCAGTTATTTCAAGTTTTTATATACTTAATTTAGTAGTAAGTACTATTTATATAACTAATTATAGTTTTTAATGTTCTTTAGTTTTAGTTTGAGACCATTTTTTGGGATTCTTACTCAATTATCCAACCCTGGAAATCAATTACCTACTTCCCTTGGGAAAATGAAGTATGTAATTAACCTTTTACATATACATATTTTAGGAAGTGCAACATATATTTGACCTCTTTTAAGTTGAGGAAAATAACAGATAATTCATTAAGAGACGCATACATACAAATTATAAATGTGACAATAGCAATATTCAAAACTGGATAAGCAAACTACGAAGTTGAACGATTTAATACACTTGAACCACACGCAATATAGCAATTACTTGGATAATTTAATACACTCGAACCACACGCGATATATTCTTTTAATAAAAACTTCAAACATGAACATTACAAATCTAGTAGTTTCATATTTTATTTTAAATTATTTATATATATCTTACTTTCCAACTAATTGACCAATTGGTTTAATAGTCGATCATGTTATAAAAAGATTGATGTTGGTCTTCACCCTGGCATATAAAGCTTAACAAAGCACCACATGAAAAGAAAAAAAAAATATGAAACAAAAACAATTGTTTAAAAACCAAATATAAATGATGAGTACCAATTAACATAATGTACATGTCTTGAACCAGTCTATACTGGGAAAATAAGATCCAAAAACATCTAAATCTTATTAAATATTCCAATTCAAAGAAATAAAATGCTTCAATGGATGAACCCACTTACTATAACTACCACCAAACATTCTTTGCAAGCTTTTCCTAACCAATTTGTCATCAAGTACCTGCATCAAACAAAATTGCATAACCATGATATAAATATATAATTTACAAGAAAATATTACTTAGTACGCCAATCAGACACCATGATATTGGTTATTTATAAAGTTTAGAGATTATAGAAAAGAACAAACAAGGGTTGAACTCATCTGAAAAGTCATCAAAACAAGACTTAATCTTCCAACTCAAATGATCTAATAAGAAATTAAAAACGAATCTTTGTCCTCATACATTTTTTTTCTAACATTTTAACTGGTAACATGCTGCCTACAACGGTTTCTTCCTAAGTTGAGCTAATATATGCTTAAAAAAAAAAACCTAAAAAAGATTCTTTCTTTCGTGTTGGAAATATTATAAAAAAGACAAGGGTAAATATTATAAAAAAGATAAAAACCTACAATGCTGTATGCCTGTACTGCCTTTGATGCTTGAAATTGCTTGATATCACCCATCTTTTCCATTCAACCCTACCAATAAATCAACAAATCCCAATCCCATTTCTTATAAACTCTTACTTATCAATGAAATTTAAATTAAACAGAGACGTTAATCAAACAATCCGCAGGTTAATCAGCTAACAGCAAACAGCAGTGCATTACAGATAAAATTTAAGCAGCATACCTAAAAATCTAACAAAACTAGGGTTATGAATTGACAAATTTGATTTGATTTAGGCAATTCGAGGGTAGATAATGATGATAATCGTCATGTGTGTCCTATAAACAGCAAAAAACTCACAACTAACTAGCGATCCTGACAAGAGCGGCAGAAGGTACCATGAGACAGCTCGCAAAACGCGCGAACGTTGACCGTAAGATGTGACGTCGTCAGTCGAGCTCCGGCAAGCGGCAACAGCGATTGTGCGCAACCTAATTCTCCCAAAGTCCTAACAACACAACATTTACAGATCCAATGACGGATATCAGCATTATGACAAAAACACTAATACAATCACCAATCAAAAGATACAGATATTGAAACAAAAATGAGAGAGATTGAGATTGGAACATACCTAGGGTTGCCGAGTCGGCGGGAGGCGAAACGGGGAGCGGAGATCGGCGGAGGACGGAGGCGGGGGAGAGGAGCAGTTGATCGAACGGATGATCTTGCGGTGGACATCATCGCTCTGGAAATCGAACCACGCCATGCCATTTTTCTCGGAATTTCAGGGAAATGGAATCTTGAAGATGGCTGGCTACCAGGGTTTAAGGTTTATGAAATATAGGGTTTCTTTTTTCATTCGCCGGGTCAATATTTTGAGGACCTAACCGCACACGGCACACTGAACCTGTTATCGGATCGGTTGGACCATCAAACCGGATAAATATTTAAGAGATTAGTTTATTCAATAAGTACTATAAAGCAAATAAAAATCACTAATACGCATATTAAATTTAGATAAACACTAGTATATTTATAAAAACTAGGTAATTCGGTTCGGTTATTTCGGTTTTTTAAAAAAAGAATAACCAAAACCGAACCGAATGTTTCGGTTTCAGTTTTTTCGGTTCGGTTTTCTTTCGGTTTTTTGTTCGGTTTGTTTATTTTGGTTAATTCGGTTTTTTGCTAACCCCTACGTTCAACACTGTTACGTCTAATTTTTGTTTGATTTAACGACACCGTCGCAACGAGCTTCGCTTTTTTTATATAAGATTCCAGGTGTGGTTAACGCCTTTCTTATAACATGTGTATTTGAAGAAACTTTCGAACATGTTAAACATTTCAGCAGTTTAACTTGTGAAATTTTGTATTTGTTTTTAATGAATCCGCCATAAAACATGGGCTTGTTGATAGAACATTTGATTAACGTGTTGTTTACATGCGCCAATATAAACGAAATAATAGGCTCCACATCAGTATACCAGGCTTGACGCAACATGCAGGTTCTAAATCCTAGTTTACTTAAAATTCATATTTCAATGTTACCTAATGTTTGATGATTTTTAGTTTTTTACATTCAAAAGTCAGATTCAAACTCAGTATTAAATCATTATTTCTACAACTAGAAAGAAAAACCAGACCCCATCGGTTATCTCGATCAAAACACAACATTTCTGTATACTGGTTTCAAAAAATTTCCATTAAAGAGGAATCTTGATACACAAAAACAAACATTAAAATAAGCATTTTCCCGCCAAAAACAGAAATCAAATTCCTCAAAACATACAAACTTGTATGAACTAGGAAGCTAAAGATGAAATCCATCGAACAAAGACGCCGTCTTTATGCATCTTAACCGCTTATCGAACGTGTAAACTTTCCCATATGACATATTGGTTGTGATGGTACTTCCTCTATAGTGCACTCTTTTTGAAGAGTTTTGATTCTTGGAGTTCTCAAAGTTGGTGTTCTTAGATAACCAAAGTCCAAATTCATGTAAATCACCTTCTTTCCATGAAATACTAACCGTTACATTCCCATGAGCCTTTAACCCTTTGATCGAGCCATTTGACCATTTATTGCGAGGAAGTGCAGGAAGCAAGTATAGGTCCTTCATCGTGCTTTGAACTAGCATCTCAGATATTGCCGCACAAAACCTGCGACAAATTCAAATGATTTACTTAGAGCATATACAATGCAGAACGCACCAAACACCAACAAACAAGTCAACCCAATTGACACATCAAATTTCCACTCATCTTTTAAAAATATAAAATTTTCAAACACTTGCCACTTTTTTCAACCGAACCCCAGATGGTTATAAAACTACATCATCATCATCGTACTCAGTATATCCCACTTAAAAGTAGGGTCTAAGGAGGGTAGATGTAGACAGCCTTACCTCTACCCCGTAGGATAGAGAGGCTGCTTCCGATGAGACCCCCGGCTCATG
>WOUH02000045.1:1796873-1810177 GCA_009936405.2 Stevia rebaudiana | reverse complement strand
TCGGTTAGCTTAGATTAGGGTTCGGTAGCGATCAATCTCTTTACACCGATGGTAGTCGAAAGATAACAATCGGAGCAGACGATCGAGAATCACCAAGAAGCAGAAGAAAATGTGAAAGTGGAAGAATGAAACACGCCGTGCTCGCTATCTCTTGAATGCCATTAACGCCCCCAATAACGCCCAAGGGGGTGGTGTTTGGGCGTTGTTCAGGCGTGAATTGAGGGGATGACGCCCCAATGCCCCTGTATTACACATAGTCTTACTAAGCATTTGATTCTTGGTTTCTTACTTTCAAAATCTCCAAGGTTTATTACTTTATCTAAACAAGAAAAATAACACATTCTCTTATTTCAAGTTTGGTTACCAAGATATATCAATATCTCATTCATCAATCATCTACCTCAAAGATCTGAATCATGTTCAAAAATCGTACTTGTTTCCTTAGTCGGGCTAGCAACACAAGCGAATTACAAAAAAATTTAATGAGCTTTGTTTTGGTGGCATCTGAAATTATGAAAATACTGACAAAAATCCAAGCAAGAGATCATCCATGATGAAGACAGTTTGAGTTGAAAGCATAGGTGAAGTGGTTGGTGTCTATTTCGGTGTTGGCAGCCGATCAGTATCTAGTTGTTTCCAAAAAAGAAGGGACATTTATTATATAAAATCTATAGTGTTTATTTAAAACAAACTGAATTTTAATAGTTCACGTATATCATCTTTTTGTCTTGAAAAGTTAGTTCAATGTTAAGGGAAGAGCACTGTGACCGAAAGGTCCTGGGTTTAATTATTGCTTTGAGCAGTTTTCAAATATATGACAATGACGCTCGTCCCGGGCTACCACCCGGCTTCGAGTCCGAGCCAAAAGAGTTTTACGTGGTAAGGTTAAAGGTTCCTGCCCGGTTTTTCACTGGAACAGTTGGTTGACGAGTTTCGACTCCGATCAACTTGGCCCGTAAGGAGGGTTGTGGTGAGCCCCCGCTGCGATTGTAGCATGGGGGAGCCCCAATGCCGACGAAAAACACCTCTGGGTGTTAGAGGCGGGGTTTCGATCTCGGTCCTTGCACCTCTGAGCGCAACGGTCAAAGGCCGTCGCACCAACCGCTGTTCTAAAAAAAAAAAAAAACATAAGCCTTGGCCAAGCACATAATATTAAATTAAATTTATTTTGCTAATAAAAAGCAAAGGAAACCCAAAAAATGGTTATAACGACAAAGAGGAAGTTAAATATGACATGACGGTGAGAAAAACTGTCAGTTTTTGAGATTTACAATGTTGAAGGACGAGCTGTGGTCGATGGCCAAAGCCACTAACACATGAAAATGAGTATGAAAATGTTCATACGGGGTGCCAATAGAAAAAAAATAAACACAATAACAGTTTTTGTACCGTCTTTTACTTTTGAAAGTAACGATCATTTTTGACAAGTTACAAAGTTAAGGGGAAGGTGTTAAACTTAGGTGATAAGTTTTGCCTCGTTACATATTGGAGGTGGAAGTATTGACAAATTACAAAGTTAAGGGTGTGAAATAAGATACTAGTTTACCGTGTTACATAGTTAGGTGAAAGTACAAAAGTTGAAGGGTTATTTTTGTCTGATTAAAATGTTAAGATGAGCACTCTAACAGTCATTTCGATCGGGCCAGCCACAATAATAAAGAATCAAGAAGTGAAGTTACCACTAGGTAACCGGCACTCCTAAATGAGTATGCATAGATGACACAAAAATATTTGTATTTTGGTTGAAATGGTTATACACTCATAGCAAATGAGTTGGAAGCAATTAGAGCATTCACATCCCATTTTTTTAAAATATGTTAGTGAAATCTCTAAATTTTTTTGATTGATTAAGAGTGATTCTGAGTGAAAGAGAGAGAGAATTTGATAAATATGTAAATATAGAGAAAAACACTGTTCATTTAATTGAATATGAAAAAGAAATGTAATGATAAATGTATAAAAAATATTATTTAATTTAATTAAAGAGAGAAATGTAATGATAAAAGTTAAAAAAAATATTATTTAATTAAATAGAATAGAGAAAAGGTTGTAATAAATGTGTAAAAAGTATTATTTAATTAAATAATAGAGAGAAAAAAATAATGATTTTTAATGAATTATAAAGACATACATAGAAAACAGGATGTAAACTTTATTCAAACATTAGATTACGGACGGCTGGAAGGGTACGTCATGGATTAATGCTGGGTAAAGCTGGTTACATGGTTAGTAAAACTTTCAGCAAATAAAAACGATAAGACTACAAACTTTATTCAAATTAGCAACCACCATAGCGCCAACGGTCACCGTCGTTACGACTACCACTAACCGTCACCGCCACCAACCACTATTTCCACTACAAGAATCACCAACCGTCGCTGCCACTGCAACAACTACCTATTATCATCAACCACCCCCGGCACCCCCTCCACAACAACCACAAACCATCACCATCTTTGCAACAACTGCCAACTATCATTGCCTCCGCAACATCTATCGCCACCAACCATCACCACCACCACAACACCCAACCAAAACACCTTTAAAAGTACGATAAATCAATGCCGCAACCACCGGACCACCACCAACCACAACCATATATTACTACACGCCACCATGATCACTGGACATTGCCAAAACCATAACTAACACATCTTTGTTGTATCCACATTAGAACAATACATGAAGTCTTCAAGCAACAACATCTATCACCACACCACCACACCACCACACCATGAAGTCTAGCTAGGAACATGTATCTTTGCATTTCACCAATCTCTCAAGTGACACTCCTTAGTTGACTCATTTTGATCCTTACTATATTTTGTCAAAACTCATCCTGACCCATAAATTAAATGTTATTTTTGTTACAAAACTTATTCTGACTCATTACACAACTTGATCCATTCGTCATTGTGACTTAAAGTTTGGCTTTATTGTTTTTAGTTGCGTTTGGAACCATCCTAAAACCCGAGTAAGCCTTTTGATGCATGATGTCAACCGTACATAGTGATATTGATGTTACAAGCCTAACTCACTTAGGAACACCAACAAAGAAGAAACTCACACATGTTGGGAAATTACCTGATCAAATCTGGAACTATATCTCAGGTGTGATTTGAATCTAAAACCTTCCCATTTTAGTGAAGTTTTAGGTAACTCACCCTAACCACTTAAGCTAGGGATCATTGGTTGGCTTTATTGTTTAACTTTATGACTTATCTCTTATGTTTTAGAATATACGTTTTCCACGTATTGTGCTTTCGTACTCGTCAATGTTCCTTATGCTTTTCATTGTGTTTTAGGGTATTGTTTTAAGGGTTTAAGATTTTGACTTTAGCTTTTAGGTTTTAGAGTTAACGTTAGTTAGCTCATTGTGTATTAATAGTCCTACTCATTTTCATTTATGATATTAGATTTAGTTTTAACTTTTAACTTTACGATTTAGAATTTGACGAGCAAGTAATTTCGAAGAGGGTAAAATAAACTATATCCAAGTTTGTTTGAACCATTTTATGTTTGCCTAAAAATCCTTTTACCTCTTTCACGACAAGTAAACCTTTTAGAATAACATTACCCTCATTTTCTATAATATTGATGGTCATATAATAAAATATAACATCCATGCATTAAGATGTTGTACCATTTACGTAAGACGTAATAGATGAATACAGTTTTCAAGATAGTAATATTTTTTAATGGCTAATGATCATCAAAGTAAAACAGAAAAACATAGCAAGGTGCTACAATTTGTCAATACACACCACATTTTAAATGACCGACACCCAAAAGTAAATTTATGTAATAGGGAAACCATACCCTACCTTCCATTGAATAATAACCATCTAATCGAACTTGCGATTTTAATTATATACATATGATATTACGTGTTTAGTCAAATCTTTCATACTTTTTAGACTTGTAGAGTTTTTATTGCTAGTGTACTTTCGTAAAATTTATATATATATATTTATTTTGAACGTCAAAAGTCGATTAACTGGTACGTTTCCTAAGGGAAGCTCGTACGCCAGCCACACTACATATATCTCACTTATTTAGGAGGAAAACCCTCTGTTATGACTAAAATCTGAACCTGAGACATTTAGTCCCAAGCTCAATCTCCCACTTCCCTATACCGTTGAGCTATACGCTCTATGGACGTAAAACTAATATAACATTCATTTATGAATGTTACCGCTACACTATTTTTTAACCGCATCTAAGTTAGGCGGGTGCTCTCCATCTCCCTCTTATTTGGAATCAAACATGTGACCTCTCCAGTCTCAAGCTCCATCCATCATTACCTGATGTTAGATGCTCTTGAGCAAGATGCTCATTCACGTTTTATCGGTACAGTTAGCTTAGGTTCTATAGGAGTTATTTTTGTTTTTGAGTGACAAAGTCTCACACCCGGCCGGTAATAAACTCATAAAGCTAATCCATTTTGTCCTAAACGAGACTAGTACTTTCACTACTTGAGAGTAATACCCATCACCAACATTGGCGTTAGTAGCATTGGGCTAGGAAATTTATATATTAGAAACTTAAATTGGATCAAAGCTCCAAATAGTAAGCCTTCAAGTCGTAAGCTAAACCATATACATTTCAAACTGGTCAAACCAGACAACTTGTTTCGGTTTAATTAGGTGGTTTTGTCGGTTTCTGTTGGTTATTTTAGTGTAATTATAGATTGCCTATGACATTCAAATAAGAGTGCATATTTCTTTGAATGTCATCGGGACTAATGGGGTTTCGGGGGCAGCGCCCTCGAGAAAGCGGGTTTCAAGGGGCAGAGCCCCTGGCTGGGGTCGAGCTGAGGGACCAAATGCGTTATTTTGAACTTGAGGGACCAAATGTGTAATTCGGTCAAAGCTGCCCCAACAGTTATCGGAATCAGTTTTTGATCGAGATTCTCGATCAGAAAACTTAATTCGCTTTCAAATCATTCGACAGAAACCTCTGATCATACAAAATTCTAGATATCAAAATCTGATTTTATCCGGTCAAATCGTTGGTATATACTCCAATTATTTGATCTGAAAGTGAATACACGACTTCAGATTCACGATTTTCTACAACAGTTTCAACATCTTGTTTTTGCAACTTCCTTTCCCACTATCAATCTCACGAGTGGGATGTCGCTGTTGAGATCTTTGACGGTGAAAACTGAAAACGATAGCAAAAGCAAGGCTGGCTCGTCACATGCAATTTTGTCTTTATTGATCTATCCCTGTAGAAGTGAATTTACACTAAAATGTGGACGTATACACTTTAATTGATTCTATAGCAAATTAAACTGCTCTAGTTTAGACTTTAGTGGTTACATTTTCGTTTCTTTTTGGAGGAGATGTGTTCGGAGCTCGTTGTCTTCCTTTATTTATTTTATACATTTTTAATAAAAAAAAGGTTATCACTGTTGACGACGTTAGGCAGCCTATAACAGGTCCGCCTCATGTCTCAGGACGTGGGAGGCAACGGTCCATTTCGAAACCCAAGCTTCCCTAATAATAAATCTGGTTGGCTGTGGAGTTCGACTGTTATAGATTTCTCAGATTTCACCACTAGGTTCACTACCTAAAGGCTAACCACCTGAAGATGAGCCCAGCGAGATCTCAACCCATGTCTCCTGTGAAGAACCTCAGATTCTAATTAACCACTAAGCCATCTTGTGATAGTCTTATCTTTAATAATATAGCAAATTAAACCCTCGAGCTGTTGTTTGTTTCTAGTGTGGTATATTAAAATCTGTTGCCGTTCAAAAATACATTGATTATAGTAAAACGTATGAATGTATGATCATATCCCTATATATGTGCGTGTGTTTTTTCCCTTTGAAATATTCGTGAGACCTTTAAGCTCCAATTTTTATAAAACTACATATACTAATATATACATATAGGAGACATGTATTATGTGAACTCGATCTTAAAGAGCCCTTCATTTTTCAATCTTAACCCTTCATTCAAGATGTGTTAGCCAATGTACACATGTGTTACATTGTGTTTACACATCTTAAAATGAATGACCCGAATTGAGTCATTTGTAAATGAAGGGCCCAAATTGAGTTTTTTGGTTAACTCTCTAAGATTAGGCTCACATGTACATACATATATATGTATGTATATATGTATTTTTATACGTATGGTATATGCGTTTTCGTTACTAAACAGTTGTTTATACAAAATAATAATAATAATAATAATAATAATAATAATAATAATAATAATAATAATAATAATAATAATAAAAGACACCATTTTAAAAATTATGGTGGTTCATAAGAAAACCACTCTTATACAAAAACCAAAATGTAATGCATAAGTGAACTTTAAACATTTCTTATTTCTTCATACGTTATTATTATATTTTAAAACGGTTTGCAACATTAAATTAATAATTTTATCCGTTTTAAACGAATATAATGAAACTATGTAAAAATATAAGAAAACTCGCGTCGTAAATTGTAGTATACTACATATATGTAGTATAATATTTTGTAATATGTTTTTTATACGACTACTTGTGATATACATAAATAAATAAATAAAAATACTTTTAGAAAATGCGTAAAGTAACTCAAAGTACTATGAATTATTAACATATTGTGTATGTAGTATGATAGTAGTATGTCATACCGAATATATGCAGTATTCATAAATAGATGAGAAAATTAAGAAAAAATGAATAAATCCCTTTTAGAAACGCAAATATAAATAAAAAAAGTATAATTTGTATATTATTATCATACTGCACATATATAATACTTAAATTTTATGATGCAAATTTTCCTCGTTTTTTAATATGACTTCATTATAGTCGTTTGAAAGAGAAGAACATTTGTGATTCAGTTTTGCAATTCATTGTAAAAAATAATAATGTATGAACAAATAAGAAATATTTAAAGTTGATTAAGTTGTGTTTTTTAGTTGTCGCACGAGAAACTGGTTTTCATATCCAAACTCCACTCTATAATAGGGAAAAGCTATAATCGAGACAAAAGCTCGTCAACTTTGTACACTTTAGAAGCTACTTGTTAGCTGTGAATTTTAGAAAGAACACGAGATATTGGAAAACGCTTCCAATTCATAGCTATAGACCCTTATTCCTACGATTACACCATTTAATCCCCAACTAATAACGTACGACTAACTAACAACGTACGAACAAATTAAGTTGGGGTTAGCTCTTATTTACAATTGTCCCCCTCAAGTATTGATACTTACGGTTATGGATACTATTTGTAATTAGAAGTAACCTAACTTTTTCTCTAAAGAGATTCTTGTCGTCAAGAATCAAGTTGTCAAAACCAAATGTCTAAATCATTAATTAAGATATACTCCCATGTGGCTTATGTGACGACGATACCATTCCAATGAATAAGAATTTGATAGAGCTTTAGCTCGATCCTCTTAATTATAACTCTTTTAGCCAATTAATGTATGGGCCATATGGTATGGCTCGTGGTTGTAAATTGAACCGTGATGCATCTCGTAAGGGTGTAATTGGGTCATGGTAGTTTTTATATGATGCTTTCAGTAATGACGTTAGAGGGATGGGGGTTGATCCAAACCCAGGGGTGGAGCTTAGAAGAGGCCGGAAAGTCGGGCACTACAAAAAAAACATGGTATTTAGGACTGAAAAATCAGTGTTCGATGGTTCAAATTCAGTACCTAAAGAATATTGGAGACTGATTGAGGACTAAAAATATCAGTCTCGGATACCTAGTCCTAGAAAGTATCCTGGCAACTGAAAATCAGTCCCCATTGCATTGCACCAATAGGGACCATTAGTCAGTGTCCAATACACAAAAAATTCAGTCCTTAATTGGTCATCTAATTCCGTGTCATTTTAGTCCCCTATGTCTTCTGCAACTGCAAATCAGTCTCGGATACCACTCACATTCAATCCTTATTACGCTCCTTTCAGGGAGTGAATATTAGTCACCGATTGCATATTATTTTAGTCCTTACTAAAGATTATTAGTGTCTGACAATCAGTCTCCAAAAATATCAAATTACAGTCTCCAATATATTGATTTAGAGTCTAAGCAATCAGTCTTCAAAGCTAGTCCATGTTACTTTTTTTAGACTGATTTTTAGTCCACAATACTATGCAGGTCTTATATTGGCTTATCTTTTACATACTGAAAATAGCATCTCATACAATTTTATTTAGTCCCTAAAATGTATTAATTATAAGTCATAATGAATATCATCAAAGACTGAAATATAGTCTCAACTGCCACCCTGATTTAAATGATTTATAGCAAGCATTAATATCATAGCAATAATCCATCAAAACGCTTAATACCATAACAATAATTCATCAAAACCATAAAATTTGTTCAAAACTAAAGTTATAAAGAGTACTAGGTAGCAAAAAAATAACTAAGAAACGTCTCAACTAGTTTTCCACGTGGTGTTGTAACTATCATTAGAGAGTGCATTTAACCCGTCAGCATCGTTAGTCACCGATGTGGATATTATGTTCTCAAAATCAAGAACCTTTGTGAGTAAGAAATCTGACATTCTGCACATTTTTCGTTACTCTCTTCGAGTTGCTCTTTAATTGTGTGAACCTGATTTTGTAAGTTTTCATCGGTATTACTTGATCTTGCTGCTCCATAAGACGATCTAGCTCTTGATTTCATCCATGTATTCTTTTTCTTTAGCACATGCCCAACACCTACATGCCATCCCAACGACTTAATCGTTTTCTTTTTACCACTGACACTTTTGATTGGTTCATCTTTGATTGGTTCATCTTCAAACTTCCGTTCCATATTAGTGGTAATGGTGGTTCCTTTGGATTCTATTGTATCAATGGCTTCTTTTTTATGATCAATAAGATTATCCTGACATAACAAAAGGTACGAGATCAACATTTACAAGTAATAGCATCAAAAACATCAACATTTGAAAATTTAAAATTCCAAACCAAGGTCTTTATTAAAGTGATGCTTACATATTAAACTTTCGAATGCTCGTTTAGTCATTGAGTTACTTACACCTAATGTGTTAATCATCCAGGCTTTTATAAACATCAAATACATGAATGTAATTATAGACTTCATTTAGCGCCTAGACATTGTTTTAGAGCTTGGTGTATGTGGTTATAGGCTAGTGTTTTATATTTGGGCTGCTATTATCGTGTTGTCAATGGCTCAAATGCTGTCGCACGGTTCCCATTTTGTCTGGCTACTTTAGTGGTGTTTTGCCTTGAAATATTTGGCTTTTGCACTTTGTTTGGCTTGTGCTTTTTGGGGTCTATAAAGCCCGATTATTTTGTGCGTTATTTTAGAATATATAACAAAAAACGTTCTTTAATACATATGGTTTCAATGGCCTGAATCCTTTTCAGAAATTAATTACAGCTAGTGCTAGTTTGTTCAGAAAGTTCTTTGACCCTTTTAACCAAGGTTGGAGAAGGCGTTAGGCGCTACCTAGGCTGTGAGGTAGCCTAGGGATTAATTGGGATTAGTCGGAACTAGGCGGATTGGAATTTTATATGTAATTTTTTAAAATTATATATAGATATTAATATATATATACCAAATATATAAAAATAATTATATTTTTATAAATACTTAGAAGATTTTGATCAATTTTAATAGATTTTAGCCAATTTTGATTGCTTTTACCCAAATCTTAACAATTTTGATCAATTTTAAGAGATTTGAGAATGCCTTGTCAATAACATGGTTCAACTAAAGAATAAATTCAACAACATATAATATTATGAAAATAACAGAGATCAAATATGGATTAAAAAATAGCAAAACATGTTCTAAAGTGCGCGATGCAAGGCCATGATGCCATGCAATAACATGTACAGTAAATGCTGACAAACGCATTGAAGCTTCATATTCAATATAATTAAAATTCTATTTATATAAACTACTGCCAGAAGAAATTTAAATTTAAAATTTAAATCAGAAACCCTAAACTTTGTAACCAATCAATTGCGAGGTAAGTTGAAGAAAGTAGACAAGACTCAACCTTATGGCATTCCTCTATTTCTCCACTGCCTATATACGGTTGTGCGAGTCTGTGCCAGGATGGTTGCAGATTTATCAAAAATATTTTATCTTCGTTAATTTTATTTTTATCATTTAACGAGTTGTTTATGTTTTTAAGTAAGAATTGATGACTTCGCGTACCTAATGTTACAAGTTTTGTTAGTTAATAATTTTTTTTTAGCAGCCTTTTTTTTATAATATAAAACAGAATATTTTACATTGAAATAGAAGGTAAACGGGCAACAAGTTGTATCGTTAAAACTAACATTTAATGATTACAATTTATACGTAAACTATAAATCAAACTGTTGTTAATTAGAACTAACATTTGATTTTCTTAGTTTTATCAATAATATATTGTGTGTATCTCTTCCTTTATAAATCTATATTGTTGTTTCTATTATTACTGAAGAAAGCTTAAATTTACACGTGTCAAGAAATGATGATTGATCGATCCACTTTAACCAAAACATCTCTCTCATAAAAATCAAAATTATCAAACTATCAATAACCGGAACCTATTGGTTATTAAAAATTTAAACATTGGTTATAGTTTCGATTTAGAGGTCACATGAAAAGTGGATTCACCCTTTAATGTTAATGTCGATCTCCCGAACTTATGATTTTTTGTTTAAGAGTAAAACATATAATGGTGAAACAAACATTGTTGAAGTTGCATTTGTTCACTATTCTCCACAAAGCACGTTTGTAAGTATCAAGTGAAATCTGTTGCCATCTTACATAAATCTTGCAAAAACATGCAGGCATGTTACATAAAATAATAACTACATTTATTGTAACCATGTGCATTGTCGATCAATTATAATTCCCCACTAAAGTACAAATATTTAAGTCAGAAAGAACAAAGTAGAAGCGATGTTCGTGCTACATCTATTATTACAATATCTAAGTGAACAATATACTTAAATGCTACATTACAGTATTTTCACCTAATTTACTTACTTGTAGCATGAGTGGTGCGCTCATGCATACTCCAAAATAATACTTAAATCCAAATATACAGTTTTAAAAGTATGAGGATGGATACTTCTTATGAGAATTTTGTTATTAAATTACTTAAGAAAACCGTAATCTTTTAAAACACGGGGAAGTATTTATTTTTATTAATTCCCTCCGTTATCACGTTTATCAGGAAATATAGTTTGATCAATAATTACTATAATCAAAATAAAATAAGATTAACGGCAAATTTTGTTGACATGTTAGATGTTTGAACTTCAAATCTGGACTTCCCCTTATCATTAAACCCCAATTAATTTGATAACCTCTTTCAAAAAAGTATGCGCAAGCTTTTCAGTCTCTGATGCGTTGATCACACGCATTAGCAACTGCAGACTGTTTGTTTTTTTCGAAGACGTTTCATTAAAAAATGTCTGCGTGAGGGTTAAACACCATCACCCACTATCCACCACCACCAACATTCATCGTCCACCACCACCACCATCACCTATAACAACTAGCTGTTTTCCGGCAGTTGACCGGCCACTTTCTAGCCTTTGACCCTCTGAAAACCCGCCAGTACCTAATCATAACTCAATATTTTTATCAATATTATAATTCTATTATATTCATATCTGAATTTAGATTCATTTGAGTGTAATCAGAATTTTGATTCGAGCGACGGTTTGAAAGATACGCGTAAAACCGTATAACGTTCTGTATGCTCAAAATCCTAACACCTCATTTGGAAGTGAAACCAATGGGATTAGATGCGGAACGGAAAATCATGAACATAGGCGAAAACCGCGCTCAAAACGGATTCCTAACGAAGCGGGAAACACAAAAACTGATAACCGAAAACACTGATCGGGCACGAAACAACACACCGGGCCACGTGGCGCCTTAGGACCCGTGCCGGGACACATGGCAGGCCCACATGAATGCTGGCATACTCTTGGACACATGGCAAGAGCACTGGACACGTGGCAGATCGCAGCGACGAGTCATCGTACGACGTGTCGCGACCACATACCGCCACCACACCACCCAGTCCACCAGCCCAAGGTGGCGCGTGGCGCGTGGATCCCTGGCATCACCTATATAAAGAGCAGATCAGCAGCAGTCATTTGGCACCGGTCCCATTCTCTCTCTAGAAACACACACACAATTACAGACGAATTCGTGATCCTCGGGCAGTTATAGCGACAGTGTTCTGATCCTGATCAGGTTATTCTAACTAGTCAGGGTTCCCGGAGGTTATCACTCTAGTTCTCTCTATTTCTCAAGACTCTCGGAGATTACACTCAAAGACCGTGGACTCTTTCTTCTCTATTATCTATTCTCCTCGTCGTTATCATGTGAGTTCACAGCCCCTTTGTCACCTTACTTGTTTTACAATACCGGGTGGGATTACATTATTCACATAATACTATCTCTGTTATTACATATCTGTAACATGTATGTACCACATTGTGACGCCCCAGATTCCATGGGCTCGCCACGTCATCGGATTTACACATAAGCACATTGGTTAAGACAGAGGTAACATAGCAGCGGAACAAAAACTTCATTTTATTAATACCAATATGCTATTACACTTTTTCTAATATAATTTACATCATATATCACTAACTATATGCCAGCATAACTAAGTCCATGATGCCTTCAAGCCAATCAATCCATCTCTTGCATCCAGAAGCTTCACCTGCATCTGATATGCATACTTACAAAACGTCAGCTTACGCTGGTGAGTTCTAAGTTTACAGTTTGCTTGCCTCTTTCGAGACATCAATCATATTCACAATAATATATATGTCATAGTATATATATTTAATTAACACAACACATTCAATTTATTATAATAAGTTTCCTAACTTATTATTTCATTTGTCACATCGTTACCAATACTCAATCCATGCACCCAAGATGCCTAGGATTCATTTTTATCACATCTTTATTAATACAGGATCCGTGCATCCAAGGTGCCTGGTATCCATTCATCTGAACAATGTTCGCATATGTCCAAGGCATATTACGAAGACCTGATCCGTACATCCAAGGTGCTTGGCATCGGTACTCATTGCTCCCACCACCATCAGTTATACTCGACAATATTAAAACAACATTAGTTTACTTTAAGCATCGACCCTACGTATCGGTTTCTCAAAAGTCCAACTCGGATATACTTCCATTATACTTACGGTGTTTATATATAGGGCGTATGTAGGGCGAACCCAGCCACCAGCCCACCACACTTTCAGTACTTGGAAGTCTACCTCCGTCAAAGCAGAAAATACTTCCGACACCTCGATATTTAAAGTAAGGC